>SMSR01010364.1:0-35931 GCA_019453355.1 Ceratina japonica
GCCAGGTCTCACGTGATCGCTGTCAACGATACAGAGTCGTTCGTCTACCAGTCGTCGAACGAGAACGTAGAGTATCAAACACTGGGAGACGCGAACGGTAACGTTCAGGGGCCTATACTCCTGAAGAAAATGTTGCAGGCGCCGGTCGGTGCGAATTTGGGAGAGATAGCCAGTCCCGTGTTCGGGAATTACAGGTTTTGGACCATGGAGCAGGATCAAACGTCCAACAACGTATTAGACGATTCCGATACTTTGTCCGCGGTATCGGATATCGGGGACAACGAAGAAAATTTGGAAAACAACGCGGAATACTATGGTTTTTTCAATAGTGTAAAGGGAGAATACTTCCTAAACGAACCGACTCTCGTGAAAAACACTACGTTCGAGAAGATCGGTCAACTCTCGAACGTATTAACGAATGAAAATGCTAATCAATGTAAATACTACGCCGCAAGTAATGATATGCATCAAGAGTACGAAACATGGACTGTCGCCAATGTCATGGCCTCGACAGATAATGGTTCAACCTCAGATTTTCAACCAAAGATGTTTCAAAATATGTATTGCGATAACGTGGGGCCCGATGCTTTGCACACTCCCGTAAACGAAGATCATTTGTCGTGCCAATACAAAGTGACCGAGGTCGCGGACTCTTACAACGCGAGTCAAAATATATTGACTCTACATCCGTCGGAGGACAGTCAGTATTACGAAAGGAATCTCGTTCCTACCGTTTTACCCGACTGTCACGGTACGTATTACGTACCAGACGCAGAAACCAACGCAGAATACGTACAGGGGACGCATTCGAACGTGAACGCGAATCAAAATTCGGCCGCACCTCAGACGTTTACCAGTTACAATCAATACAGCTCTGATCTGTCGTACGAGTACGCCTACTCGCAGAGCAATACGAAGAGTGTTCCATTGTCCGGAAATCCCGACCAGTTCGACAAGAATTGTAACGCGGTACAAGTCGTTCAAGAGCACAACGATCAAAGAAACGTGCCCAACGCGTCGGAGAAAGCACAAATAAACAATGTGTTAGATCCATTTTGGCCGAGCAAACCTGCGACAAATCCCTACTTGGAGAACACGCTGAATTTGATCGGTAACAAACGGATAGATCTGGCGAAGGTCGATCAAACGTCTTGCGTGTACTGTTACATAGCTCCTGTCGTCACTCACACGTCGATCTCTTCGAATTCGACTTGCTCGCAAAAGGAGAAGTTCGTTGCCGAGTACAGACAGCATTCCTTCTCTCCGGACTGGCTGCTCTACAACGACGCTTCGTGCGGTTTGCGAATGGCGAACTTGCGAGCGAAGATCCAAGAAGAAGAATCGCCGCGAGTCATAGACGCGCAGACGTCGATCGGCAACTCTGATCTACGGGAGTCGACCGAGGGAACCGTCACTTCGATGTCCGAAGTTTGGACGCGAGATTACGAAGAAAAGGACGCGAACGCGGGCGAGGACTTGAGCGCCACGGTCACGGACCGTTTGTTCTCGGTAATAAATACCGATCCGTTGGTCAGTCGTGCGACTGATCTGTCCAAGAGTCAAGCCGAGTAAAAGCTGTGTGTTTCTGCTACGGCGCTGCGTAAAACGTCGTACGCATTTTCGTCGAAAGTATAAGAATATCGACACGACGCGATTAAGAAAGAGTAAAAGATCAATGCACATTATTTATGTATTTAAGATTACGAGCTAAAAGCGATTAATAGAGCGATCATCACGTTTAGTCTTGGAAAGAGACACGATTTGTTATGTTCTGTCGTGATCACACGCGTTCGTTCGGAACGCAAAAAGATTTCCTTAAGTTCGTATATTCATCGAATTACAAGTGCAGCGAAGAAAACGTTAAAAAATAACAAATCTTATGTAATCACGAAACACGCGATATTTTTTTTAGAAGATAGGGATGAAGGAACGAAAGCGTACGTAGAAATGAACCGGGAAGGGAATCGAATATTTTTCTTCAATTAATCTTCGATCCAATTCACTGTATCATCATTTATATATTTTATAAAGAATAAATATAAATCATTACGATAAATGTATAATATACGATATGTGTACATTCTCTAAAGCATAGTAAATTGCTGTTGAAAGGCAGAGGGTGTTATTTGTTAAGCTACCACTTACTTGAAACCCCGTCCGATTGCATTTGCGTTTTCAAATAATTGAAGACCTTGACGGGAATCGATTCCTTTCTTCGATTTTTGTACACACCCCCGTCGGGACCAGTTTTTGAAGTACTTTGTTTGTCGCATGATCTACCTGGTGCCATGTGAACACTGTACATTTTGCTTTTTCTCTTGAGAATTCGAGCAATGAACAACAACACTTTCGCGGTTCGGCAATAATTTTAATTATTCAGTAAAATTCAAACATTCACTGCGTGGTATCGCAGTATTTAGAGCGTACTACCCCAGAATCACGACAGAGAAGTCAGGGAAATGTGTAAATTTGAGGATAGACCAGCTAGGCCAAGATCTCTGCTACTACTGTTTTAAAAAAAAAGCAATACCGCTATGTAAGTATGTATGTGGGTAAGTGCCGTGGCGCGTTCGCTCTGTATTTAATGAGATCCTTGAAAGAAGCGACGACTAATTATCTCAACGTTTCATTCATTTTTAGACTTTGTGAGGAATAAACACGTTCGACCACTCTCTTCGTGCGTTAGTTTGTTACGAAATATGGGGCCAAATCACGAATGAACCATCATCGTTTCCAAAGTATAATAATTACTTTTAAGCCCTCGATATTTATACCAGCATATTACAGACGCGTGTCGAACTCGTGCACGGAGCGAGGCTCAATTAAGACTATTGCCAACGAACGTAGTATATTCATTAATATTCTTTTAAATTTTTTGTTTAAAATGACACGCGTGGTGATGCTTCTCGGTGTCGCGTGTCGGAACTAGTCGGAACTCGTCGGAATTTGTCGGATACGAACGGAAAGAGTAGGAGGTATCTAGTTCGTAGATAATAAACAATCTACGCACAGATAACTCTTCATTACGTACACTCCTAACCTGTTTAGTACACAACAACGTCGGCCACGATGTTGATAGTGTTGATATACGTAATGTCTTAAAACGTTGCTAACACGAGGAGATTTACGCACATGAGATCACAGGTATCATCACGAAAACGGAAATAAATATTGCACAGCATTATATTTATTTTATGCATCCGTTTCGAAGAAGATCGGCCGTTTCAAAATCGTAACTATGATCCGAACGTCAATAGTGTTTAGCGCTAATGCGTTAACAGTACGGGGTTTAAACGCGTACGATCATTTAATTACCAATGGGCCTTGCGTTCAATGCGTGAGATGGAAGAGAAAACCGATGTGGTTGCCGACGGCAAAGTCTAAAATGTTTCGAGTACCGATAAGACCGGTTATACCCGAGGAGGACAAACGTGAACTTCAACGCTTGCACAATAATTACAGAACACAAATGAGGTCGATACTGTACGTGGTCGTCAATATCATTTATAATAATGTATCGTGTCATCGGCGTGCCAACACGTGACTAATACGATGTGTTTTTGTTTTGTCAGGACCTTTTTCAAAGAGCAAGAAGAGAAACGGAAACACACTTTGGACGAGGACGTCGTAAAGGCGAACATAGACAAGGATTTCGAGATCTGTAGCTATGTGAATAATACGTGGAACGAACAATCGGCTGCGTTGAGAAAACACAGATTGGCCGAAACGAGGCAAAACCGAATTAAAGAAATCGATCAAAAACTGGAAGCCAAAGCGATGAGAGACATGAAGATTCAAATTAGAGTCGACACGGAAATCAAGAAGGCAAAGGAGGAGGCTCCGACGTTTATCACGCCAGAAAATATAGACGAAGCAATTAGAAATGCAGTGAACACCGTCGTGAGCCATAATGTAGCAATCGATATTCACGGTAATCGTTATGAAGATAAGCCTACAAATGTATCGTCTGAAACAACGGTTTAGAGAATAGATATGTTATATAATAAATTGCTTGTATAATAGGAGATGATTATCTTTAATAAATCTAGATCTATAGCCATACTTATATCTACTTTGTCCCTGTCAATACATTTCTTGTCTAATTCACAGAATATGTTTATTGAAAATGATCATGTATAATGCATTTGTAATATACAATAACAAAAATTTTTGTAAACACATCCATTCAAGTTTTTTAAGCATATATGTTCTTCGTAATACGGTATGCAGGCACTGCCGTTTAACTATCTCTGATTTCATAGCCTGTTTTTCCATACTGTAATGACTTGTATACTTGGCACACGCGTGCCCGATTCCTCGTAATAAAATCTAATAACGTATTATCGTCGTACAGTTTCGCGCGAAAACGTTTTACGAGTACAAGTTCATTTTGTGTAATAAATAATCCTCCTGTATCGACGATAATCACAGACGGTAATTTGTAATTCGTTTCTGCGGTAGACAACACCGAGATATCGGCGGTGACTCCGACACCGTAAAAATCTACACCCGAACGAGATTGTGTTTTCGATCGTCTGGTTTCAAAATATGTTTACGCAATTCTACTCGCGTTATACGTACTGCAACGTGGTTCGTTAATAATAATTAATTACTTTTACATTTCGTACACATTCGTAATAACGCGTCACGATCATAATTGTCACGATGCGATCGTATTGTCGAAATATCTTTGGTTTGAATATAGACGATTCGTGATTTAAAAGAAAGGGGTGATAGTTGGATCGCGACTTTTCACGAGAATTTCGATACGTACGATTAAACGTGGTATATTATGAAAAACGATTCGCATTTAAGTTCAGCTGTAAAGCCTAGTAAAAAAATCTATCATACTCTACTATTTTACAGTTCGTTCAATTGTAATGAATAGCAATGATAAATGTATAATTCTATTCCGATATTTATTGTACGTGCTTATGTATATGCTCCTAAAGTTTAAGAACAAGTCTTTGAGTTTCAAAATCTGTAATTATAACAACGAAGCCTTGCATTGAAATATATATCGCTACATTTACAACGGAGGTAAAAATCAATGATTGTTAACGAATAGTCGCGGGAAATAAATGATCGGCGACAAATTTTCTCATCCGGCTTACGCGTTAATTGAACGATAGAATTAAGTAGGTATATAAAACAAAAACGGTAGAAGTTTAGGCTTCGTCATTGAATTGTGACACGAAGCAAATTGGTAAAATTCTTAAGTAGCAAGTTATACTATGTATACTATATACTATCCGGACAAAAGTGAAAAAATTATATTAATATAATTATTAGTATTACTTATTACATTACTGTTGTCATTTCTCAATCGTAAACGTAAGTTACATAGGCATTTTATTTACTTTTACAACTATCAGCTATGCGGTATCTTTGACATGAGACAGGGCTATTGCACTTCGATACCAGTTCTCTAACGTATGTACTACGAAACTATTATTCGGAGGCAACGTTTAAACCGTCGCATGAACACGTTTGTAGAATAACATATTTCACTCGCAAAACGTCCGAATTTCGTCAATTTCGTTCCATATTCTATCCGAGAATTCTATTATAATTATTCCTGAACGTGTTAATTTCTTTTACAATCTATCTTATGTCCTCGTATTACAGATTTAATTTAGCTTAATTTAGATGTACAAATTCTTTTCATTATTCTGGATCTTGTAAAATCTACTTGGATATAGGACGTACTGAAGCACCACAATTCGAAGATGTGTCGCGTTCGCATCGTGTGTGAGCTTGGTAAAAATATAGGATTTATAAAAATTCTTAGTCCTGTTCGTTATTCTGCGTACGGTATAATATATATGAAATTGATGGCACATGTGTTTCTAAAGCGAACTTGGCGATTTTAAGTATGCTTAAACACGATCTCTTCCCTCGTTATTTGAGCTTCGTATATAGACACAAAAGATCGATGGAAACAACGTTCTGTGTATTTTATCGTTAAAATACAGTTTGCGTAAAAATTTTCCGCTCACTTCGTCATTCATATTAACAAATGCACATCCCTCCGTTATTTCTACTGTACAACATTTTTTCTTCCCCCGTCCCTCTCCGCTCTCTAATTAAAACGTGTCTTTTTTTTTAATGACGTTAATAGACTACCTCTTTTCGACCTTGTTCCTCTCGCACAAGACGTAATACATAAATTTCTCACGATAATAATAGAACGTCTCGCGATAACTCAATACTTTCTCAATCAAGAATAACTCGTTCTACATTTTTTTGTAATTATCAATGCGCATATACACGTGCTCATATATATGTATATATACAAAAATCTACTCGCGCTCGACGAGACTGATCTCTCTCTCTCTCGCTCTCTCTCTCTCTCTTTATTAAGTAATAATATAAGAAATGTAAGGACAACGTGAACACAAACAGCTACGTAATCTCTACTCGATTACAACGGAGAAGCAGAACTTCGAATACGACGATGTGCTTCAATTAATAAAAACAAACTGTAAGCCTTTNAAAATACAGTTTGCGTAAAAATTTTCCGCTCACTTCGTCATTCATATTAACAAATGCACATCCCTCCGTTATTTCTACTGTACAACATTTTTTCTTCCCCCGTCCCTCTCCGCTCTCTAATTAAAACGTGTCTTTTTTTTAATGACGTTAATAGACTACCTCTTTTCGACCTTGTTCCTCTCGCACAAGACGTAATACATAAATTTCTCACGATAATAATAGAACGTCTCGCGATAACTCAATACTTTCTCAATCAAGAATAACTCGTTCTACATTTTTTTGTAATTATCAATGCGCATATACACGTGCTCATATATATGTATATATACAAAAATCTACTCGCGCTCGACGAGACTGATCTCTCTCTCTCTCTCTCGCTCTCTCTCTCTCTCTCTCTCTCTCTTGATTAAGTAATAATATAAGAAATGTAAGGACAACGTGAACACAAACAGCTACGTAATCTCTACTCGATTACAACGGAGAAGCAGAACTTTCGAATACGACGATGTGCTTCAATTAATAAAAACAAACTGTAAGCCTTTTCTCTTTTGCTTAAAATAAATGAAGAAAATATAATGTCGGTACGCATACGTGTACGTACGCGCTCATATACGTATATACGGATAAGTATAAAATTTGGTCAACTTTTTCTCTGTACGACAATATCAAATATAGCGTACATATATACACACATATATATATATATATGTATATAAGAATATTTTGTACCGATATAGAATGATCAAACGATTGACAAACAGTGAGTATAATCGTTCAACGAGTACTACATGGTAACAGTAGTAACACCGGTGGTAACGAAATGAAAATTTACACAAGAACACGATCAGTTCAGAAGACCGTATCGCGTTATCGCTTCGTCTCGTCGCCGACGACTATGCTAATAATTGTGATAATACCAACTGTCAAATTCATTCGTGTCCTCACAGCAGGGAAAGTAATGGTAAAAAAGAGGAGGCACGAAACATCATTATAAAATCAAACACTGCAGGTATTTAGGTAGTGATACTTTTTGGTTGTAAAGTATAAAACAGGTGACAATACAGAAGGTAGTTCTAACAACGTTCCGTCAAACTACTATCGGTACAACCGATACAGATGTAATAAAAATATGCCTCCCTAACGCGATACATACTCTTCTCAATATTCGATTGCTCCCATTAACGTTTCACTACGCGAACGCCGCCTCTCATCCAGACTCCGTTCTCTGGTTACGCGCTACGACCTTTTTTGACACTATATAGGTTTATAAACTGGCTTATATTTATACATATATATAAAATTTACCGTTACTATTTCTACGTATTAAAGCTGTTATCCGACAGTACTTTGACAACTGTCCCGTTGTTAGAAGACCTTCCTACCGTGCACATATATGTAATCCATCCTTTCACCCTTGTGTTGTATTTCCGACGTAAACACTGTGTTTAAAACTTGTCATTGTTCTTGTTAAGTAGGATATATGTCGATTACGCTATCTTACAAAGCTAATCTCAAAAAACGAGATTGTGACTATTAATGTTTCCGAAAGTATCACGATTTACCCACGCATTTCGCTGAGCTCACCAGGCCATGCCATGGAAAATGTATTATTTCTCCCCCCTATCCTTAAATCAGATGGCGACTGCCTATTATAAAATAGAAGCCTATCGCCCTACCTTCGTTTCTCTCTGCAGACACGCGTTCTTCTTCTTAAAAAATAATTTTTCATAAAGAAAAATAATATCTTCTTCGCGAAACGTTTGTACGTTGACGGTGATGCAAGGCCGTGGCACACGCTTCGTTCTGTGCGACAAATCACGTGTGGAAAATATACAAAAGATCTCGACGTAGATCTCGGGATGTTTCCTGCCGAATTTTAAAGATCTCACTGTTCCCGCGCAAAACGTTATCCGCGATGATTCTCTTATAAAATTTCACACGATACAACACAATATCGCACACGTACGCGTTTTATACATTTTGCACACTCGACGCAGAGTTTGTAGCGACGTGATGTCTTTTGTAACGTAGATATCATCCGAAATTAAATAAAATTATTCAATTCCCCGTGGACCATCTATCGGCATCGTGTGTAGAACTTCGTCCAACAATTGAAGGGCTCGATGTAAGTGCACCTGTTTTAAATACACACTGAACTCGTTACTCCGATACACGATAAACCAATTTATAATTAATGAAGACAAAAGAAATACCTCTATCCAACACGGTGTCTCTTTTATACTTTGCCGGGGATAATCGGGACCCCAACCTTTTACGAAACTCAAACGTAAAATGCAAAGTCGTCGCAGATCGTCTACGCCTATCCCTGCTGCCGCGCTCAGACCTACAGAAAATTGATCATCGATTTGACAAGTCAATTTCACATTGCGTAAGCTGAACTGTGTTTAATACTAACTCTTGGTGATCGGCGCTCCGTGTGTCAAGTGTCCTGCCACGGCCGCGGCCTGGGCCGCGGCTGCCGCTTGAGCAGTAGCCGCCTGCCCTCTCATCTGTTTATGACACTGCCGAAGATCGAACACTTTAATGTACGCGGAAGGATAAATTTTATGCACAGCATCGCCTGGCGCACGACCTGCCTCTCTGTCTAAATAGTAAGACTGTACAAAGACACTATGTTCGCTTTGGCATCTCAACCAAACGTCTCCTTCGCCCCTTAAATCTAATATGACTCCCTTTCCTAAAACGTTCAAAACATATTAGAAAATAAGTATCGTAACCAGAAATTAATATCACACGCGGGATATATAACATACCTATGTGAAGACGTGCTTTCTCACTTTGTTCCGTTCTGTGTACATTGCTCAAAGCTCCTAAACAAAATCTGTTACCGCCGCTTGGGTCTACGTATCCATCGATGGTGACGGTGGGGCAACCGCTACTCACTTTAAACGTTTCCCCCACTTGAGTATCTAATTCAAAGTAGCCAACGGAACACCAGTATTCTGGCGCCGGTTGACTAGATAACAAACCGCCGACGTTGCCGCCTACCTCGCCCCCGTGACCACCCCCTGAAGGACGTGTAAGTTAGTAGTAAGTTTAGACGATACAGATCGAATTTCACATTCATATCGACTCACAATAAGACGTAGGGTGAAGGTGTCTATGGTCCGGTGGTTGCATACTTTGAGTATACGTCAGAGTATTAGGCCCAGTCCACTGTGGCGCGCCTGAATTGTAAGCGGCTGTGCCGACTGGAAATCCATTCGGATGATGCAGGTGAACTGGTGATACGGGAGAAGTTTGACCTTCACCTATCGATACAATCAACATAAGATTCAACTATCAACGAACATGGACAAAGTGATCGTACCTAAAGACGCTAATGCGTCAACAGTCGGCGGCTGATTGATATCCTGTGGCGGTGTATTCGTTCCATAAAATGTTTCGGTAGATTGTCCTTGCGAAGGACTCAGCATCTGTGCCCCGTTGCCTCCGCTGGGCGTGCTCAAGGGCTGCTGTTGGCTACCTACGGCGTGACTCATTGGATGTACTACTGCTGCAAAATCAAATTTGACTCGTACACAATACGGGCAACAGAGCATAAACATATCAAGTATACTGAAACTTTCGTCTGGAAATAATCGTCGCTATAGAATTCGAGAATAAAAATAGCAAAAGCAACGAAAATTTAACTAGCCAGTAGATAGAAAATAGAATATAAGAAAGCATTCTATTGTATACGTACGATGATGAATGTTACGTGTCGTAGGATGATGAGGTGTAGGAATCCAGGTTTGTCTGGGACAATTATTGTCATCCAATTTATTGTGTGGGTTACCACCGTTATTCCCTCCCCCATTACCGCCAAACACACCCTCACCACTAGCTGCGCCAAACAATAAAAGGAAAAAAAAAGGATGAAGCTAAAACGAGATCAAACTGGCGATGCAAACTAATTCTAAACGCGATGCAACATCGATAAGAAATTTGCAGAAAATACATAAACTATATATCACAACATCGAGGGTCATGTTTAAATTGTATATATCTTAATATATTGCTTCGTATCGTATGATTTTTATCACATAAACATGCCTTATTTCGAAAACAAAATCAGCACACTCCGTGTAAAAAAACATGTTTGCCAATAAAATTATGAAGAACGTATCGAAGAGAATCTATTTTGTCGTTTACTAACAAGTACCGCAAACATATTTCTATCTATAACAAGTGGACACTGAATTCTTATAACAAGTGATTAAATTTAAGAAAAAAAAAGAGAAACGAAGAGAGAACTCACTCGGATTGGGTGGTGCTAGACCGGGTATGAAAGCCTGCTGCGACGGTTGAGCGTTATTAGACGAGGTGGGTTGAGCAGGCGGATGATGTTGAATAGTTTGGTTCATCTCTCCATCGACGTCCATCGCAGACGCTACCGTTCCAGCTGCAGCAGTTCCACCGCCGCCAACTGAATACTCATCTTTGGCCAGTCTACCACCTGGTCCCACGCCTACGCCCGACTGTAGAGTCAGTCCAGATAGGTCTGTAAAGAACGGGTCTGTGCGGGGAAACCAACCCATTCCATCATACACCAAGGCCACAACAATAAATCATTTACGCTTATGATGCTACAAATGAATGCACGAGAAGCTTTGCGAAAGAAATAGTGCAAGTGAAATGATAATCGATGAAAGCGCATGATCTCTCTATGATAACAAAGTAAGAAAAAATCATTCATAACATACCTATGCCAGGTGATACAACCCGCTCATAGTGATATGGGTTCACGCATACAGAATCGCATTTTAAGTCAAAAGCAAACTGGCAGTACTTGACATGTTTCAATTCGTTCTTGTGTAAATCTGGCCATCTCCAGATTCTCGCGTAAATAACGTGTGGGAAACCCTTACGACCGGCAACTTGAAGCCTCCCGTCCAGAGTTCTCTGGATCGTGACACATTTACTTGGGTGAGCTCCGTTTGTTGTGATAGCGGTTATCAAGCTATCTAACTCGTCTCGTTTTTCCTTGAAACAAAGAGAGATGTGAATTAAACAAATCGCCTGAGACATTAAATGTTTTTAAACAATAGTATTTACTTTTAGTTTTTTCACCAAAGATTCAATGGCTCTTTTACTGAACCCCTCGCTCTCACCTCCCTGGCGATGACACATGAGAGAATGCACTATGCTCAAACACGCGTCTGCACTGGTCGGTGCACTAGGAGCAATTCCCGTCATTTCTCTCACTGCACAGAAATATTTACATTGAATAACAGAGATGCACATATTCACGTATCTGAGGGACTGTAATTTGAAATGTTTAGAGAGAATAACATTATTCGCAGCTTACGTTCTGCATTAGGTTGCATTGGGGGCGAGGGATACAGATGACCTCCCCCGCCCGCCAATCCAACCATCTCTGTGAAAGCCGTGGCGAATACCGTTCCAATTCTTCGATTGAGACACTATTCTTATCCTTAGCTTCGACGTGTTCAGATTTTTATGATTTACCATCTAGCAACGATCCGTTAGCCATGCGTCGCGGACGTAGACTCGCTGAAATTCGGAATTAGTTAAACAAAACGAAACTGATCGGTCGTGAAACATCGAAAGAACACAGGACAAACCTTATCGGTTGACGAACAAATAGAAGTTGGGAATAACACGAAGTAACCTTAATCGAATCCCCTCACGATGACGTACCGTGAACTGACAGTTACTTCGAGTAGGACGCTGCTAGTTTTTTTCGGAGGTTAGATTGAATCGTTGCGACATCGGCTGAACCTCTGGTAGAACCGCACTTATCTCTAGTATCTAAATGCACAATCGGCAAAGCGACTAAAGCGCCAAGCTATCACGCGCCGCAAGTTTCAATGTTCGTAACCGCAATAATAAATAATCCTGTATCCTATTCTCGTCCCCTTTTTCTCTTGTAAATCTCTAGCAAATCTATTCCGACTCGTTATCAGTAATAGTTTCCTATCGTTTCAACCCAACGTTTCATTCAACACGAATCAGAACGAAAGATGTAATGTACAGGAACTTTCATACTTCAGAGACATTTTTAGAGTTAGCCCTTACCAGCCCTTATGCAGGGGTAATATTTGAATTTATTTCAACTGGATTTCTTCCTACAATAACTTCGATTTCGCGTTCTATGCGATTCAAACGAATGGACTGATAAAAGTGTAATTTATTTATCAATATCTAATGGTTAAAACATGTGTATATATCAAAAACTACTTTGCCTATTTGACGAGAAGAATAAATCTGCATACGAAAAGCAATAACATAATGCGTAGTATATAT
Organism: Ceratina japonica; assembly: GCA_019453355.1. Classification (NCBI taxonomy): domain Eukaryota; kingdom Metazoa; phylum Arthropoda; class Insecta; order Hymenoptera; family Apidae; genus Ceratina; species Ceratina japonica. Next base: position 12,766 of record SMSR01010364.1, read on the forward strand.
CTTTTATTATGTTTCATACATGAAGCGTTTTTAAATTTAATGAGGAAAATATCGTAGACTCTTAAATTGTTACGAAATACATAATTCTAGTGATTTAATTAGATAACGCAAGTCTTTATTTGTATAAAACGTCAGTCGTTCAACAGGGGGTGTAACTCAGTGGTAGAGTGTCTGCTTCGCATGCTGAAAGTCCTGGGTTCAAATCCCAGCTCCTCCAGTCCATTATTTTTTCTATATCAAACCAATTTGTTTAACAGTCGTATGATATTTATTATTCATTTCAACGTATTTACATAAATTATGTACACGATGCATAATAACAATTACGATATTGTAGCAGTAGTTCGAGAAGTGGATGCGCGTCCCGACCCATTGATAAGCACTTGAGCAGCAGGAGATATGGTAATTTCTAACCCAACCTAATCACTCCTGCGGCACTAGTACTTATGAACAGGTCAGGTTTTACTGCCCGATGCCGCCGGAACGCTGTCCTCCGGTCGCGATTTCCGTCGACACCTTCGGAAGCTGGAGCGACGCCTTCTTTGATCCTGAAAAATCGATCGTTCGTTTCTTAATAATTCCTTTCCGGTGAACCGCGTCGAAGTGTTTGCACGTTGAGAAGAGGATCTCAATGTAACGTGCCCACGTTTCGTTATAATTTAACGCGAGATTAGATAATCGGTAGAAGAATAAGTACGGCATATCGCGTGACACGTTCGCTGCGTGCACGCCGTAATCGTTTCACGAAACGGATATAAGTCTTAAAGTCAATTAAGTTAGCCTATTTATAAGATACAGCTTACTAATAGACACGGTCTCGTCCGCGACAATTTCTTCGATCTAATTTAATCTACGACTAACACAGTTCCTTTACCTGTGACACGAGCGATTCGCAATCGTTTAAAAAGGAGTTTATACCGTTCGCCTATGGTCGCTCGATGGAGATAGAAGAATAGTCGCAGGTACCGATAGTCAGATACGTTATAATTATTAGCCCGGACGTGNCGACACGGGCGATCGTTTAAAAAGGAGTTTATACCGTTCGCCTATGGTCGCTCGATGGAGATAGAAGAACAGTCGCAGGTACCGATAGTCAGATACGTTATAATTATTAGCCCGGACGTGGTACCGTACGCTATATGTCCTACACACTGTAACGACGCGATGACACACAGTGGTACTCATTGAAGCGACCTCGAGCAGTCATTAAAGTCGCCCACTATCGCAGCCTCTTTGTTCTTTCTCCCTCCGTTCCTCTCTCCGAGAAATTTCAAGCTTTGCAGCACTCACCCCGCATTGAAACCTGTTGCTACTGTCTCTGACAGGAAACTGTTCGATATTAATTATTTGCTTATAATACCGTACTACATCGAAACGTTTACACAACTGCGTGAGCACTATTAACAATCTCAATCGAGATACCGCGACTATTGTCTTTATTTTATTTATTGGATAGTCGAGTAAGATCGCAACGGACATTGAAAATTTGCGAAGTACTCGAACAGACGAGAGTCTATCGGGACGAGATGAGGCGAAGAATTATTGAACGTGGAATAATATCGCGCACGGAAATGCGTGCGTAGATAGAGAGCGGGAGCCTACAATCGAATCTTTGATTTCCTCGCCCCGCACCCCTGCTCAACGCTTCCCGTTTCATCAAACACCGTATTCATGGTTTGCCCTCGCGATACGAGCCGAGTTCTTGGGAACTTCGAGTAGACATTTACACAGTACAAAAAACTTGGAAAAACTACAAAGCTAAGTCCTGTACTTTTCATGTCCGCCGAGACAGGGCGAGAAGAACGCGCGTTCAATTTCGTTAAGAATGCAAAGTCGTCGCCGGCTAAAGAGGATTATCGAACGTACGGCTGCTGGAGATTCAGCTGGACGCGTGGTAGTTTCTGCCACGCATCTTGTGCACGAAACGTGCACGCGTTTTTTCAGACCGTCGTTCTCTCGACGTTCGACTCGCCGCGTCGCGCCGCGCCGGCTCGAACGCATTGAACGAAAAAACGACTACTGGAATGGGAAGAACAGCGAGAACGAGCAAATATAGCAAAATGCAATGCGATAATACTGAAATAGGAATTCGTGGAGTGACACGAAATCGTCGGAACGGAGAAAGAGACCCCGAGATCTGCTCGAGGAGAGAGCGAAGAAAAAAGGGAGAGAAGGGAGAGGGGAGTACCGTCAATTAACGCTAATTTCTGTTAATGTCGGCTCCCTCTGGGTGTTCGTGAAATAGCTCGTCAACTTATTAGGCCGCGATGCGAAAATTGTGGGTGGACGACGGAAGAAATTCTGGGAAGCGAACGAGACAAAAACTCGATCCCCCTTTCAAAACGATACTTAACAAAAATCGTTACCGCTCGAGGTTCACGCGTTTCTTGTTAAAAATTCGCGGAGCCTCGAGAACTGTGGCCTCTGTTCTGCTCCGGGACTGAAAACTGTTCTATTTTAAGAATCCGGCGAGTTTCGAATCGAGATCCGGATAATTTACGATTTTTTTTTCACGGCTACGACTTTCGATACAGAAATATTGCGTCACAGTCGAACGGGATGCGCCACGATAAAACTACAAAGAAATTTAAAATCAAATTAGAGACAGCGAACAAAAGTTTGATCTCGTTCGTATTTGGACTTTCTCCGACCCACGTACTCTCCTCCACGTTTTGTACTATCGTCGGAGCGGGGTCAAGAAGTCCCCAAAGATAAAACCGAGCACGCGTTGCGTGCTACTACATTTTCAGATTAACGAAATGTCTTCTCGAATTACAAACGTCGACCTCCCATCGTAATCTGTTAATAGCAAGATCTATCGTCGTTCCAACACATCATCGTCCGAACCGGTTTTCGCGATTTACTCAGACTTTCGTCGTTTCGGTAATTGACCCGCGCGTAATCATGTCAATTCTCCCTTCCTTATCGTTTCTTCTCAATACTTATATCTTCTAATAAGCGTCAGGTTAGAACGTTAGAACGATACTTTGCGGCGTCATTACGTATGCGGTCGGTCGCATGTGATCTCGTTTCTCGGGTGCTGTAAACTGACTACGGAAAACATTATCGGGATCAACGAAGTCGTATCAATTCTTAGACTCGGACAGAGAAGAAAGGGCTCCAGTTAGAAGAATCGTACTGTTGAAATTCTTAATGTATATTAGACAATCGGTCGGAGATAAAGTGTTCTCGTTTGGAACTTTTGTCAGATTAAAGAACATCTCTCGCGAAATGCTTATCGGGGATAATTTTAATCGTCGATTTTGTTTGTGCAGTTATATTTAGGAAGGAAATAAGAATAAACTATCTCTTACATATGCATATCTAACGCGTACAAACAATCTGAACGTATGACGCCAAATGTTTTTCCACGCGACCACGTGAACGGTTTTGACGAAACTACGAATATTAATAAATTACACTTTTAGTAATTACGATCGGTGAATGGATAATATTGTTCGGGCCGCGATTGACGGGAGATTAATATATTTTACTGGACTGTGTACGATGTTCCGAGAAATCATTTCTGGCTCGAGTGAACAATCGGAGGAAATCATGACCTTTAACTTCTATGTGACACTATTAGCCATCGATGTGTTCTTCCGCACTAATGTAACTTGGTATGTGCTTGATTCTTCGGAATCACAAATTGTCCGTTTCGATCTTCGAAAGAGCCCGAACCTCATCGTAGCCGACACAATCACACTTGCCTCAACAGATGCCGAGGGGATTATCAAACGAACGAGGTTCCGCGCGGTCAATGGAAAATTGACGACGAGAGGAATACGTGTGTACACGGCGATCACGAGAAACGTAATCTCGATGGTTTGAAATACGAACCCCGTCACTAGGAAAGAATGAGTTTTATTATTATACTCACGGGACGCGTACAGAAAAATACGTTTCGTTTCGAGCTTTTTCACGTGTTCGCTTTGCGCCCATGCAAAAATCCTTGCCGTAAACAACTCCTCGAGTAACCATTCCTTTCAATTGAACAAACTGCGACTCGTTCAACTCGATAAAGACAATTTTTAACATTCGTAAGAAAAAGATGAATGGCCGAGGCCGATCCGAGACAATTGAACGGTCGCGATCGGGTTCGTGGCAAACGTTCAGCTTCTTCTCGCACGATTCGTTTGTTACCACGAGGAACTTTGTTATGGGAAAAGTAAAAAGACGCGCTCGCGCGCGCGCGCGCGCGCGTGATCCGGTGCGAGACACACGCGCCGCGACTGCAGACCGACGACTGTGCGATAAACTGTTCTTGATTGACTTAATATAGTCGGACGAGCGCTGTAATTGGCCGCTCCTTGCCGCGCGGGAAATGATTGGTCAATTTAATCCTAGAAGCACGGTGCATTAAGCATTCAACCAGCGTTCAGTACCTATTAACGGTTCGCAAGAGAGGCACTGCTACTGCCACCGCCATCGTTTTCTGCGCTGTGCGATGATGGTACACCCAGTCATGGTGGTGGTGTACACGCTCTTTCTTTATCGTCTTCTGCATACTATGGACCTCTCACCGCCTAACCCCGTCTTTCTCCCTCTTTTTTTCTCTCTCGCCATCGTTCCAAATCAATTTATCAATTGAAATCAGTGCCGGACAGTGAAGAATCGCGTCACTCAATGGTCTGCCAACCGACGACGGGCAATATGCGTCTCCCCTGCCTTCCACTGCTTGTTATCAAACCATTCACCGGCTTACCGAATCCTCCGCTAGATTCTCTCTATGACAGTGCTTTTCAACCTTCATTCACCGATCGAATTACCGAGATGCCATTCGCAATCGTCGTCGAACGGAAACGCGAATCTACCGCGGAAATGCATGGAACACGAGAATCATAAAATAAAACAATGCTCGACGTCGTGTCAAATGAGAAGAATACGTATTTTACATTTAATTCTTAATTAGATATATCGTAAATAATTATTGAGACATGTCTACTTCCGCCTCGGTTCGTCAGATCTTCAAAATGACTACGTGACTCATGGACCATACTTTTAGTACTGCTATTGTTATAAAATATATTTAATAATATTATCAAAAGGGGAAAGTAACGATCAGTATAAAGTACGAATTATGGGATTATAAAATATAATGCTTCATATTTATTGATACGACGAAATAATTATACACACAGCTCGTAATAGATCTTGATTTGACGTCGTTCCTATTGGCTGCAGGATCCTTTCCAATTTGGTGTCACGATATTTCGCGCGAATTATTGCACTCGATTTTTGGACATATTTTACAGTTAAAGTGGTTCCGCGCGTATAATTATGTTGTCAAAAGACGTATTAGTGATTCGTTTAACGATTGTGCCGTCGCTGGAAGTTCGCGATCGATTGTAAGCAGTAAAAAGTCTATTGGCGTCTACGAACGAGCTTTCTGAAACATAACCATCTTGGAATGCCAATTCAGCTTGTCGTGAGTAGAAAATTTATTGGCGATTCAATTATACTTACTTATAGTTTGCGGACGTCGAAATTTGGTACGAATCACCGTGAATTCGTGGAGGTTGTTGCACCTCTGTCTGAAAAGTAATCGCGCCGAGGTGATTTCGTGTACCGTCACCTACGGCACTACTACTTAGCAGAAAGATTAGCGAATTAAAGTGGCCTGGCAGCTTTTCTCCGGTTCTTCTGTGCTCGGCAATTGCGGACCGACTGCGTCAGACGAAATGCAGGCCCAAATATATACGCAGGGATGGGACTAAAGTACAAATTTTCCTTCGGCCGACGATTTTTCTTATCGCGTTGGACGTCGATTTTCTCTCTTCCGTTCTTTCTCTTACAGTCGAGTTACGAAAATGCGTTTGCCTCGTTGTCGACAACGACAGCGGTCGATTTTCCAGTAGGCAAAAAATGATTCACGTGTTAATACGCTTCGAGAAGATAGTTTAATTTGCGAACGTAGCAACGAGCGTGCCAGTTCTCCGCCCATTGTTACGGTCACAAATCGAAATATCGTCGCTTGTGTTCATCGTCTGTTGTTCTATTTCAGGAGGACAATAATTGCATATATTTTGTACTTCATTTGAAACATTATTGAAAATGCTTCACGCACGGACGTGTCAGACCAAACAGTAGTAATCACCGTGTGAATCATCGGTGGTAATCATCGGCCTCTATTAACAATTATGTTTGGACATCGTGTTGTTAGAGCAAATAATAATGATTGGTCGAAGATCCACGAGTAGGTCCGCCCGTGCAAATTGACGAAGAATGACGGTAGTCGTGCAGGGTTTAATGGAGGAAAAGGACAGCTCACTGATTAATGCGTGCACGCGGTGTGCCCCTATGCGCTCTTCTGCACGATGACCGTCAGCTTGCACTTTGGAATAGTTTGGTCATTCCGTGATAATCGTTCGCCCCTGCGTGGATAGATCCACGCACGATTTTCTCATGCGGGTCCATTTTACTGATTTAAACCAACGTTAGCACGCAACGTACCTTTTATTAGGATACAATCCCTGTTACGTGGTCTTTTCTTCCGTTCTATTGTTCATCGATTAGACGAGCCTCGGGCCATGTATTTAAATAAAACGTGGACCGTTCCAGTGGCTTTTCATCAAATCTCCAAGTTCACGGTCTTAGAATGTAAATTAATTCTGCGTTAGTAATCGTTTCGATTTTGTACGGATCGACATTGTCAGTCGACATCTTTTGATGAAGTTATCACATATGTTAATCACTCGACTACGTCGATGTTCTTCTTTTGCTAAGATCTATAGATATTTTTTCGGAGAACACTTACCTCGTTCGAAGATCCTTTGTTCTCGCTTATTTTTCTAAAACGCGTTATTTCATTACACGAAACAAGCACTACCCATAGGACAGTTTTCTTATTCAATACCTATATGTCGACGGTTTAGCTCGGAATGAGCGTGCTATCGTAACGTATAAAAGAGACACGTGCACAGGTGTTTTTTGAGATCATGTGTGTCGCATATGCTTCGGTAACGATGTCGCGCGTTCACCGTCGCGTGTATTTTATTCGAGCCGAAATTTTCGAAATTCCCGTGTGACGCGTAACGAGAAGAGGCGATACGATTACGCGTCTCAATTCTTTGTTACGTTATAAATAATAATCGGCTGCAAGTTTAAATCTGAAATATCTCGCCAGACGGTCGAGGAGAAATTGGATTCGGGGATAAGTCTGAGTGAAATTCAGTAAATTTTCCCTGGATTTCCAGGGAAATTCACGATTGAACGAGGGAACGGGCCCGGCCGACCAATTTAGAAGAGTTTATTAAATTGGGTAGAATGCTGTGCGTAGGCCTCGCGCCGGATACTCGGAGAATGAATCTCATCCAACGAGAGGAAGTTCGAATTAACTCGAGCCATACTGCCAAGGGGGTACGACAGAACCCCGTATACCACGAACTCTTGTCCCATTTATTCTTTGCACGTTTGTGTGTCACGTACGCGTAGATCAATCGATGAAAATCGAAAAATTCTTACTTAGCACGTTGCCACGTTAATTCGAATTAAGTCGAAAGAGAATAACAGAGGATCAATAAAATTTACGTAATAATAAAGTTCAAGAGTGCAGAATGTAACAGAGAATTAAGACTTATTAGAATCATTTGACCCTGCTTCTTATAGAGTACATACTAAGACTTTGATGAGTTTATTTTATCCCGGGTTGGTGGGGCGGGATACAGGAAAAGAGAAGGTAGATAGTATCGCACGTAGAGCCGATGGAGGAGAAAAGACAGGAACGTATCTCGTGCATTGCGTTACTTGAATTGTAGCACTTTGACACGATCGTACTCTGTATAGTGTTCGATCTGCGTGGGGGTTCGTGCGAAACGAATAATTGCTCAGAAACTAATAATATGATTTCGAGATTTATCATAAAATTTATTTCACGGTAAAATGTACAAGAATATACAGGATATCGGAAACCTTATTTATATTTATACTCATTTTTACAAATGATAATACGTAATGGAACGTGTAACGTTTCATCCCCGTTCGCAAATGATGTCGACCACGCTCGGTTCCATTAAGACTGGTTCCAAACATCTGTGCACGGCACTTCCGAGTATCTCGTCCAACAGAAAATGAACGACACTGAAATCAAAAAACTTTCACGTACAATCGATCTTTCTTTTAAACAACATTACTCACTTTTCGTCCGAAACGAATCTCCACAAATAGAGTTGTAAATAATGAGTGTCCACTTGTATTTGCTGGAGTCCGTATTTACTGAACGTCCGTAATCTGACGCATTCCAGGAAAGTCTGTGTGGACAAAGACAGGATCTTTATCGTAAATTTTTAAACTAGCCGAACGGTATCGAACGCATGAAGTATATTGCGTAGTATGCGAGAGAACGAGATATTCTCGCTCTGCAAAGTGAATAATGGCCGTGCTATTTTATCGTTCATTGTGACTGGTCGACAGCAGCACCTGTTTTTATCGCGGTACCGTGCCTGCCAAAAGTATTGTACCTTCAGACTTATCTTGACGATCCCCGTAAGAATCGAAGCTTTGTTGAATTGTACCGACGAAAAGATTTCGATGCGTTCTGAAAATAGCTTGTGGATATTCGTCGCTAACGACGAGTCCATGTGACTGGGCGTGTACGAGGACCAGCTGGATCTGTAGTGATGCCTCGATACGCTCACGCTGAAAAATAGTCAATTCAGTCGAACGTCGTTCGGGACCAATTTAAAAAACGTCTTACCTGTGAGTCTTTCTACTGCTGTCGCTGCTCCTGTCGACCTGACCGTCGGAGTCGTCGTACAACGCGGCGACCTGAGTGTCGATCAACGTGACGTCTTCCACGACCCTTTTCATCACCGCCCTGACCGTCCTCGGTTCGATCGTGTGCAACCAGTCCCTCGTCTCGACCGATTTCCTCAACATCTGCGACACCGCCAAGCCTTGAATACGAACGTAATGGTTCAACAAGTTTTGAGCCGCTTCTCGGAACTTGTCGCACATCTCCGACTCGGTGGTGATCACGTTCTCGGACGACGTGTATCGGTCAATGTCGAACAGATCGTCCATGGTGTTGAGCTGTAATTAGAAATACGAACAATTGCGATCTTCTACCGCCGTCGAACGCCTCGGCATCGATTCGACAATTCTTCGTCGTACCAAATATTTGACGTCAGTGTCTTTGAACTCTATACACATTTTGCTCAGCAAGAGCAAAAGAGTGGGCGGGAATTTCGGAGCGTCGGATCCGGTACAAAATCCGCTGGCGGTGACCACTAGATAGTGCAAAAATCCGACGACCAGGCCTTCTCTGACTTCGTCCACGCAAAAGTTTTGAAGGAACTGCGTCTTCGAGCTAAAGGATAGATCTGGTTGTAAGAACACCTGAAAATTGAAGATAAATTTTTTGATCCAACGACGCTGACGACGATCGCGATCGCGAAAGTAGAAGACGAACCAATAAATCCTGTAGGACGCCTTTGACTTTCTCGATGGTAGGCATTACGAGCAACGACTGAAGTTCTGCCAAGCTGCTATCTCCTTCTTGAGAGACTTTCGTCGTTAATATTTGCTTAACTTTGCCGAGCGTTTCGTTCACATGAGACTTCAAACTCTCTAAATGATTACGACATTGTTTTCTGCCGGCGTTGATCACGATGTCCGTACCTATCCTGAGAAGTAGCGACAGATGTTTCAACGTGTATTTCACGTTCTTCGTTATTTCATCTTTTGCCGAGTTACCTGGCAAAGTCCGCTTCTCTGCAGAGCGTGTTCATAGCCTGCAATCTTCTGTGGAACTTGTCGAGCGCTTTGACCAAGACGGCCGTGTCCGCTACGTTCTCTACTCGTTTCCCGATTATATCGAAATACTTTCTCATGTTCTTCACGACGAAACTGTTCAAACGCACTAGGGCTTTTGTGTCGAAATCGTCAGCGAATTCGTTATCTTCCGACGGCAGTCGGTTTACGAACATGTCGTTGTAGGACGCGACTATCAGACACAAGTCGCTGAGAAATCCCGAACTGGCCACGTCGACGAATTCGGTGATGTCGTTCTCGTACGTGTCCTTTAGAACGTCCAATTGCTCGTTCAGTCTTTCGTCCGCGTGCGTCAGGAATTCGGCGCACAGAGAATCAGCTGGTTCCTTTAGCTGTAACAGAAGATCTACGTTTTCGGCTAAAGATTTGGTAGACGCGTCTCTTTTGTGAAACTGCATCCTGAGTCTCGATTTCAATTCTTCTACGATATCCTCGCAGTCTCTCTGTATTCCTTGGAACGACGGCATATCGCCGTACTGATTCAATACGCGCTGCGCGTGAATGTAGTCTTGCACCGCCTAGAGGAACATATTTTTATTCGGTGTACCAAAATGAATCATAGTGGACGCGGTCTCGACGAACCTGTGCGTAATTCTCTTCGTTCATTTTGTCTTTCAAATTGCCGGGCAACTTGAAGAGGAATTGTAACTTCTTCAGTAAAGCGTGGACCGAGGACAGTTTGGCAATTTGCTGTCTGGTACCTTGCAGTGTCGACGAAATCTGTTCTGAAAACGAGGTGATGCTGTCCATGTTTTTCGCTAGTAGATCCATGCTGTCTTCCATTTCTTTGAAGTCAGTTTTCATCTACACAATAAACAGGCTCGTTAAACTCGTTTTAAACGTGTCGTTCAAAGCCTTTGAGCGAATTTACCTTCCTGATGGTGTCCGTGGCAGATATAAATTTATTGTAATTTTCGTATACTAAGGTCTGCATGTCCGAATGCAGTATCTGTGTATTTTTTATAATATCCGCCTCGTGGTCCATGATTTGTTTCAACGTACATTCCTGCGCGAAGAAAATAATAAATATTGTACTGTCAGATTCGAAAAAGTACGTAATCTCGGGAACCTACTTACTTTCAATAATTTTTGAAAATACATGTCGGGATTGAAGTGTTGTCCGTTGATGTCGTACGGATTGTTCGAATTCTCGGCAATTTTATCCATTTTTTTAATGAGGAAAGAGACGGTTTGACAGTAGATCTCTCGGTTAGGTTAGTCGGTGCCTTGTCCAGTTACACAGATGGTGTATGGTACATTTCGGTTCATAGAAAGCTAGGTAAAGACGCTGTGGCGAGTGGCATAACCTTTCGCGAGGTGCACAAAGAGCGCAACAAGTGCAATAACAAAAGTGTATTTTAAATGTATACTCGCGAGTGAAACGTGTTCGAGAGTAAACTACGGGACACTGCGATCGCCTCGCCGTCGACGCGCTTCGCGAGAGCGCTTAACATTTGCAGTAATACGTGCAGAGTCGAAGTGAACGATGAAGGGGTTATTGTATTTTGTCACCGAGTTTTATTGTTCGAACGTTGTCAAGTTACAGCGTGTACAGAAAGATTATGAGAAAATAATTTAATTGGGAACTGCGTGTCAGCTACGACAGTGAAAAGACCGTTTCGACTCGGTCGTACTATTCGGTTCTCCCGACGACTGTGCGAGTGAAAATGATCTTGTCTACTCGACGAAACTGCACATAGGACAGAGAGCGATATTGAAAAATGCCACATCCGTGCATCGTGTGCGGTCGTTCGCGTATGAATCCGAGCAACAAAGAGGAGGAGTACATGTTCTTCGGGTTCCCCGTCAACGACGAAGATCGATGTAAAAAGTGGCTCGAATTCTGTTGCCGCGAAGATCTGTACAAACTGACAAAGAAGCAGTTGCTCCAGCGAATGGTTTGCTCGAAACACTTTGTACAGACCGACTTCACGAACGACCACGTGTCGTATCAAGACAAATTGAGTTGTATCGCGGTACCCTCGGTCTACGATCCTAAACAAAGTTTGTACAACATAACCTGTGTCATGTGCGGCCGATCCCGTCGAGATCCACCGGGTCCGGATTACGACGGCGCGACCTTTCATCATTTCCCCGGCGAAGAATTCCGATGCCTAAAATGGCTCGATTTCGTCGGAGTGAATTCGTACTACAGACTGACGAGAAAAGAAATTTTGTTTTGTTACATTTGTTCGAAACATTTCGACCGGTCTCAGTTCGCGACCGGTTACAAGAACAGATTGCTGGACAACGCTGTTCCCAACATTAGAAATCCCGACGTACCGGGAGGAGGACCCGAACAATACGTCGTGGAATACGCGTCCGAACCCAACTGTATCTCCTCCGAGAAAACCAAGAAGGTAAACACTTTGTCGCTGTCCGTTTTAAACAGTCAAGCGTGCGCCGCTTGCGGTAGACTAAGATCCGATCCGAGAAATAAGATTGAAAAATACAAGTTCCATCCCTTTCCTGCGTACGAGATCGGCAGATGTCTAAAATGGTGTTACTTTCTGGACAGAGAGGATATATTGAAGATGTCTCCGAATCAAATAAGAAAGTTAGTTCTTTGTTCAAAGCATTTTGAAACTGGACAGGACTTCAACAAAGCGGGACCCTGCGACGCGGTACCGACTATAAAAGACGTGTCTCGAGTAGACAACTCGGTCGATTCAGCGGAAAACGCGAAAGACGATCAACGTCCGTTAGAAGAGTCGAACTGTACCAACGGAGCCAAGGGAATCAAGAAGCAAGGTCCTTCGAGGCCTTTAGTGTCTAGTAAGAAACCAAAGATAGACAACAAGCCTACGCCTCTGGCGAAGAAACGCGGAAAGTCCAGGAGGCCGACCCTCATCAACATTCCAAGGCCCGACCCCAATAATCTCGAGAATCGTGTGATAAGGAAACTACCGCTTCCTCCCAATTCCAATTGGAAGATTCAAATCGCGGATCAACTTCAACCCATAACAATTGCGAACCCCATCACGACGAATTCTATTGCGTCGAACATCACGAGTGTGCAAGGGAGCATAAAGAAAGTGATACTACCGTTTGCCACTGACATATCAAATTTAGGAGCCCCTATCCCGGTGCACAGTTTGTCTAGCATTCCACCAGGTTTACTAATCAAAATAGACCTTCCCGAACAAGAACAACAACAGGCACAAGCCAAAACAGTCGCGAGACTGACTAAGGCGAAAGTCGTGCACGCTCCTACTACTACTTCGAATGAAACCGATCAAACTCGCGACGCGTGGTCGAAGAACGACGAGACGTCGGATCCAATGACAATTGTGAACAGTAGACAAGAGACCGATAAGAATTTAGTTGAGTTTTTGTCGTCTTCTTTGGAGGACACCGAAGACAAACTGACCACCGCCGAAGAATTGGAAGTACACGAAGAAAGTATATTGCCGCATGCCTTGGAAGTGCTAGACGAAGAAGTGGAGAACGTGAAGGAAGCACTTTACAACGACTTTGAAGAAGTCGAATGTGCGCCGCCGAGACCTCCGAAACCTGTGAAACGTAAAAAGATCTCGGGAACTATGAGAAGAACGATATTTCCTATTAGAAACGAAGTAAAATATTTTTTACGTAAATTGACACCGCACATGCACAGGCTACCCAGGCGAACCAGAGCGCAGATAAAACTTTCGATTGTCAACATGGTAATCGATCATTTGTAAATTTTTGGGATAAATTATATTAGTCTGTATTTTTAAGTGTATACAATTAAATATAAATACTTAGAACTTCGGTGCACATTACTTATACATTACATTACGAGAGACCAGACGTATACTCCGCTCTTCGAACAGTGATAATTAAGATATATTACGTGTTTATAATACGACGGTGATAGGCACGATAATAATAGGTTGATAACGAATACGGAGAGGAGGTTCTGTAGAGTACAAATATGAAATTTGTAGTACGTTCTTTGAACATTTTCAAGTATAATTTTCTTTTATTATTGTTATTGAAATGTACTATTTTAAATAAAGAGATATTGCACTGTTGCGAGGCCTTATACAGCTTGACGACTTACTTTGAACAATTAATGTTATATTTGAAATTTTTAACAGGAGGGTTACAAACTTAAATAATATATAACTCGTGTGTGAACATACCTGTATTTACTTGTATGTATATATGACGTATTTGTATAATTGTATATGTAGAGATTGCAAAGTAAAACGTGTAAGGAGTTTTTTTGCAGAATAAAATTTCTTGTAAAAATACTGTAAGTACCCGTAGAATCTTAAAGTTTCTTGTATATATATTTCAATGGAATCGAATTTGGTACGACGGGGATCCATATCCCGTTAACGTTGTCGGCGGTAATATTTAATTCTTCTGTACGACGAACGAGCACTGGTCTCGTCACGTCTCGTCGCAAAGTCAAATCGTTTTTTATCCACAGGACTTTTGCCGACGCAATTGGCTCTAAGGGGTATTAACGACATCGACACGGTTGATTTTCTTTTCAATCAATCAACACTTTTGCTTACCTACATTTATCTTGGGTATTTTACAATGTTCCATACCGATACCATAAAACGTGAATTGATCGACCACGTTTTGGTATTCTGGACACCGACACAAAATGCCGAGTGGGTGTTCTACGCAATTATTAAATTTCGAATACATGATTGTTCCACGCAAAATAGACGTTGACGTAAGAATACTGAAGTTAAAAATGTCTGAATTGAGCAGCGAACATCTGACGTGTAGAGTAATCGTTTATTTCATTGATGATCACGAAAGGTGTGAACAGAAAATGCAGGAAATGGTAACAATCAAAATCATTGTTTGTATATAATACATATTGATACAAGAGCTTTGTAATTAAATTAATTAATATATATACTTTGACGTAATACGCTTAAGAAGCCAGCTTCTCTGTATACTTATGACTTTCGCGTGTAGTTAAATTATACTGATATTTTACACATCGCATACAGATTACAAAAGCTGGACATAAAAACTGTGTAGATAAAATAAAACTCGTCATTCTTCCTCTTTACTTATCTCTTTTTTTTTAGTTGATCAATATAAAAGCGTTAATCAAACATTCTCGAGAAATGTCAACTATTATACTAGGCGGTCGTTTCACTGTGTGTTTGTACCTTACGCACGTCGCATATACGTATATACGACTCTATGCTCGATAAGTGTGCAAGCCGATTCTAAAGTCGATGCGGATGAATTATGTACAATTATTAGACCTAACTACGAAGACTTTGTAGTCTCATTTTCATCTCTTCGAGTTCCTTGTCGTCTACTTCTTCGGCCTCTTCTTCCACAGACGTGGACGCCACGACCGAGCCAGGTGTCTCGGTGACGACTGCGGGTGCCGTGCCCAACTGGCCCGCAGTGACTTCCCATAAAATCTACAATTGGAAACATCAGGATTACATATATAAATTTTCTAATGTATGTCTCCCGAAGCCGATCAGACGACGTACCTTGTCGACTTCTTCGTCGGCTTCGTCCTCGACGTCCTCGGAATCCTCCACGGATTCCATAGTTTCGTCCAACATCTCCTCGATGATACCGGCTTTCATCATTTCTTTGGATAACTCTCTCATGGTCGCTGCCACTTCTGGCACCTTCACCAACGACTGCATCGCTTGCATCACTTCTGTGGATTTTGAAACGGAACCAGCCACCCTGATCGTGGCCAGTTGGTTCTTCATTTGCAACGAGACAGAGTTCATGTGCGCCTTTGACGTGTACAACTTGTTGCAAGTCTTACGCGCGCGTATTATTTCTTTTGCCAGAATTTTACAGACGTCCTTGTCACCCTTTTTCGCCGCATCTTTCAGAGAACGTTTTATCTTTTCCTCTTCCCGTTGAATCGCTGCACACATCATAATTCCCGTTTCTTTGCGTTCTTCGAAACACTGTTTATTAGTAGACTGCGGATTTTCACGCAAACCATTTACGGTGCAAATTAAAATAAAATGCGACTCTACATTTTATTTATTTTCGTATATTATACGCAGTCTTTGGATCTTTCTGTAAACGCAAAAAACCCGCAGTCTACTCGTTCGCTTACCTCTAACCTGTCTATCCAATTGATAACCCTCTTTCCTCAATTTGTGAGTCCATTCTTGAACCTGAAATACGATTCCTTGTAAACAGCGAACAGATATTAGAGCACATTTCGAGTCTGACCATGTCTTTTGGATTTTTTTCCTGGGATTTGCCAAACAAGCCCATTTCCGCGCTGTGTTGACAGTCGTTCGTAGCTGCCGAGCATAACCATACTACACCTACGGTAACTCACACATACTGTGTTCCTATTTCGTGTCACGGACTATTCGTGCTCGCATTACGTCAGCCGTATGAATCACCGATCTCCTTGCCCGATAAAAAAGTCGATAAAAGATACGAAGAACAAATTTCGGAAATAACAATGGAATTTACGGTTTTATACACATTTTTATTTATCTCGTCTTAATGATACATAAGTAAATGAACGCAGAGACGTATAAAAAAAGTATTAAAATACGGTAGATCATGTTAGAAAACAATTATAATTAAAGTATGTCTTATCTAGTCGCGCCGAGGACCATATCTCTCAGCCAATTCAGCATATTTTTTATTATCTCCACCCGTTTGTTCGCGTTGTCGTTGATATTGCGTTGATACCTCTCGATCATTTTATCGTCGTACGGATCGTTGTTCCTCCTCCTGTGTTTCGCGACGGGCCTGAAATTCTCGGAGATCGCGTCGACGGACGTCGGATCGTCGCCCGCGTCGATGCCGTACGTATTTTTCAAAATTCTCTCTTTCGTTCTTTCATCGATCTTCTCGTCCAAGTTCCACGGCGTTTGCACTTTTTCCAAGTTCAGGGAGAGATTGTATCTCCTGGCGAAAGTTTCCACCGGCATCGAGACGATCTGTACGCTGTCGTCGGCCGAGTCGTACTCGCTCGACGAAACCGATTCCCGCTTGGAAATTCTCCTGGTTCCGTCGACGTTCTCCGAACTTCTCCTCACGGTCCGAACGACGTTCCCCTTGACGGGCACGCAACAGGGACACTCCTTGTTCAATAGGTGCTCGCAGATCTTCCTGGAGATCGATAGAGCGTACGAGCCATCCGTCAATTTTCTTATTTCCAGTGGCAGCTTCACACCGTCCCCGATGTAAAACAATTCCGAGTCTCGAAGGCTGCGCACGTCGTCCGTCTCTCTGTCATTTTTTACAGAAATTTTCCCCAAGTACGTATAGTCTCGCGAGGAATCGTCGTCCGTGCTCGACCGCGTGCTCTCGTCTTCGTACGGATCTGCGCCTTCCGTCTGACCGATCGCAGGACTATATCCTACGAACGGACTCCCTACTCGGTCGATCGGCGGCTGGTCCCCCGCAGCTGCATCGAAGTCTGGAATTGAATAATACTTGGGCACCTCTGGAAAATCTTCCACCCTCAACGTTATGGTCTCTAGTCCTAAAGGCACGGAATTTCTCCCGATTCCTAGCACGTGATCGTCGAAATTCGGTTCGTCGGTCGTCGCTGCCGGTTCACCGTCGTCCAAGCCTGCCTCGCTCCTGGCTATGTCCAAAAATTTGTTCACGTCTATACGAGACACGTCGAACGTGGTGGACTCGGCTCCCACCAACGTCGGCGTATTTTCGTTTTCCAGCTTCTCCAGTTCGTCGTTCAAAGTGCTTCGGATGATCGAGTCGTCGAAAGCGTTGTTGCCCGGCAGTTCGAAGGTGTGTCGAACGCTTTCAAGGATCATGTTCCGAACAGCGGGGATCTTCGCCGCTTGCGAGCCGACGGCCGGATGCCGTAGAAGGCTCTTAACCCAAGCCCGCAGTCTTTCCAAATCCGTGGGAACACGGTCCTCGTCGACGGGCTCTAAGGTGACCGCGTTCGTCACCCATTTACCGTCTCTGAACTGATGCTCGTCGACGGTCGCCGGACCTTCCGACTCGGAATGAGGCGCGGCGGACATTATGTTGCGCAGATTGTTCCTGATGACGTCGGTGGCCCAATTCGTGTCGAAATTCTTCTTGGGCATCCCGGTCGTTCTCGACAAGAAGTTTTTCACTTTGTCCAAAACCGTGCGCTCTATCGTCGGCAGCGACAAAATGCTCTTCAAGTTGGGAACTTCCACGATTTCCGGTAGTAAATCTTCACCGTTCGAGGGCGACCCGTGACCCACTGTTTCTCCCGGTACCGAGTCGTCGGCAAAGTTATTAATTACCATTTTTATCGATTTCTGTAGCAACGTGTTGTCGCAGAAGGGCAAGCTCGTGTCCGTCACTCCTTGCGCGCCGTCGATCCCAGACAATCTTGGAACACTGCCTTCGCTTTCGTATGGAGTCGTCGCCTGCTCGGCCCCGACTCTGTCGTCAGCCGTATTTATAAAATATTCATCGCCGATTGTCGTATAATCATTTTCCGAAGGGCGTATTGTTTCGTGTGGCAAGGATGCAATTTCTTCATCGAGCCTATCGGATTCCGAATCAGCGTAATCGTTCGCTAACGGGCCAGTATTATCCGTTTCCGGCGGTTCTGTCGCGCAATCTTCGGAATTCGGTTCCTCGTTGTTATTCGTTTGCGACGTATCAGGTTCCTCTGGCTCTTCGGGGATGAATGCAGTTGCTTGCTCTACAGGAGTATATTCTGTGACCCCGTAATTGTCTTCAGGTTTTAATCCCGCGTTCGACTGTCCTTCGTCCCACTGTGGGTTGCTGTCTCCCAACATGGTTCCACCTTCGGGTCTGAAACCCGTCTCGGACGGAGTATTCGACGTTAAATCGACGTTATCGTCCTCTTCAGAATTTATGTTCGTGCGACCAGGGCTGCTTACGTGAAAGTTCTCGGCTGTCGACGTGAAGTATGTCGACGTAACTTCTCTGACGTCCGAATAATCCAAAGTTCCGCAGCCAGGCGTTTCGTATTCGTTTCCCGAGCCGGTCGACGGCTGATCCGTGTTTGGATTAAAAGCCTGAACGTTAGGCACTTCCGGCGTCAAAGGAGCTTCATCGGTACCCGAGTAGTTGACGTTTCCATCGTCATCGGTTGGAATATTTTCCTCTGCGTTCGAAGAACTCGTTCCTTGAGGTTGTGCAAGGTCCGTGTTCGAAGGCCAGAGACCTTGCCCAGTCGGCTGATTTCTGTTTACATGTTGATCAATCGGCGGTGATTGCCCAACTACTGAATCGGGTCTACTGCCGATCGAATGCACGTTCGGAATTTCCTGTCCGTTCGCACCGAGTCCAGGATTCAGCCGATTAAAGTGCGGAACGTTTTGAGGCAATGTTCCATATCCGCGCGAGACGGGATACAGTTTGTGCTGTGGATAACTGGGAACGTACGGACGCGTAGGTGATCTGTTCGGTAACTGCGGCAGGTACGGGTATGTCGGACGATGCGGAAGAGGATACCTGTTACTTACTTCATCTCTATTCTCGTCAAATTTACCTCTCGGCGGTTGTGGCCTCGAGACGCGATCCCGGCCAGCGTCTTTTTTATTATTTTTCTCCGTGCAATAACAAATGTAGTCGTCGTATTCGATCGTACTCGTTCCTCGACCCGAGCTCTCACGAGCAGCGCCGACTTTTGGATCTTTGGGCAACAACTGATCTCGAAGCGAATTTATGATCTCTTCGTCGCGGAACGTAGCGTTCCTCGCCTTCTCCCTTATTTCTGCTAACGACAGTGGTCTCGGAGCAGGCTTCTTTAATTGCGGATTTAGTTTCTGACCGAGGAAATAGTCCGGAGGGCTTCCGTTGCCTCTGTAGGATTTTAACGCGGGTCCTACTTTCTCTCTGCGCGACGACGTTTTGCATCGTTTCGTCTTTTGACTTTTACATTGGTCTTCGTTTCCCTCGGTTGACGGCACTAGAATCATCAAGCTCCGTTTGACTCCCGATTCGGGTTCGTCCCGAGACGTCGGCAGGCCCGACGAGGCTGTGTCAATGCTGAAAAAATTATTATTCTTCAATCAAGTTTTGTCAATTGTAAAGTTTAAAATTTCTGTGTTTCCAGACGCGATTTTCGACGCATTGGACGGTTCCAATAATAGACTAGACGAAGAGCGACTGTTGGGTGAGTAAATAATTTGAAATTCTTTGGGGGACGTCGCCGCGTTCCCTGATTTATTCCGCGATTCGCATAAATAACGGGAACCGATTCCTCGGGAATTCGGAATCTTATCTAGCCACCAAACGGGTCGAAATATAATTTAAGCTGACGCTAACAGTTGCGGCGTCGCCGCACTCGGTCGACTAACATACTTTCGCGTCTGCGATCCGGCCTATGTAATCCGGAATTCGTCCGAGGAATCGGTTTGAAAAATCGGAAGAATGTTCGGATGTACTCGGCGGAAAGCTAGATAAATGGTACGGGGGGATAAGGAGAATTTATGAGGGAGTGCGCGACCGGTCGCGCGCAAAATGCGAAAACTATTCTACAGAAAATTTGTTCAATCTTTCGCAGATATGATACACGTGATTCGTTACCAGTATCGAGACACTTTTAGCGCGAGACATGAAATATTAGTTGTCTGTATATGCCGATTCTCGCGCACTATAAAACACCCGTGGCGATCAGTTTAAAAAAAGCGTATCATATAAAAATGTTTTATGGCGTCTAAAGTCCGGGACGTACACCCCCCCCTCGATATTTTATGAATCGCCGCCAGTTATATTTTTGAATAAATGCATAGAATCCGCGATCCGCTGATAAGTTTCTTAAATATGAAAATCGGATTTACCTTTCGACGTGGCTTCCCTCGTTATTTTCGATTCTGATGCTCTTCGAGAACGCCGACGTAACAAGCGTTAAAAAAACGACGGACTTGAGAACTGAATGGTTCATAATGATCGCGAAAATCACTATCGGTTTGAGAGCCGGTTTGTATCATTAACGTTTTCGTGCTCGAAGCGAATCGTACGGAGATCGACGGGCGACTGTGCGATCCGGCGCTCGATGCACATATATTTTCCAAAGTTTCAAACATGTTTTGATGTTTCCACACACTGCAAAAGTTTCTGCCAGCTAATCGAATGTTGCAACGTTGTTATTGCATCTTATAGAATCGGGGACATCAATAAATAACGAGATCAAGGGCTGCGTTTTGCTTATACTCTTTTATATTTCGCGTCGTCGCTTGTACAAACGTCCGTTGCCAAATTCTCCGGTAGGTCTGATGGTTTATGGAAGAGTTGTAAATCAATGCGTTTGTATATGGAATCGGGAGACGGATCTCCATATTCATCGAATACGAAACGTACGTATCCTTCGATAGTATTTATTTAATCGAAAAATACAAAAAGTTGTGGTAAAAAATGAACGTATAAAAAGAAAAATAATGTTATCCCCGAAGGAGATGGGTGACACCGCTGAGCAACATGAAAAACTTTTTCACGTTCTTTATCGCCCTTCTAAAAGTATTCGGCACGGCGTCTATCGACTTCGCGGTGCTCTTCGATTGCTCTCTCTTTACAGTCTTGTTATAGTTTTCGTCGAGATTCTCGATCAACTGCTTCATGGATCCCGTCAGATTCTCGGCCTTCTTCAGGCCGTCGACCAAAACGCTTTCCAACTTCGGTATGCTCCTGTCTATGAGAGACGACGGCAGTCCGTCCTCATCCTTCTTGTTCTTCCGGACGTTCTTCTTCCTTTTGTTGATATCGTCTTTCGCCGTAAATTTTTCAAGAGGTATTTTCTGAATCAGCGATTTCTCAACGTCGTCGATCGGATCGGTAACCGGCGGCGTGTTCGTGCTCGAGGATTCGTCCAACTGTTGCAGCTCCCTCGGTCGCACCTGGAAAGAAGAGAAGACATAAATTTTTATGAAAAGGATCAAGCGAGATCCCCTCGTAGCTGTCTATCTTTCGAATCTCACCTCCTCCGCGGTCCCTCCGTTCTCGCCGATCTCTTCTCGGTCTTCCGCTGCTCTTCGCCGCCTGCCGTATCTTCCTGCCCACGGTAACACCGTTAATACTTCGGGCTTGTTAGGAACCGGTGCATCTTCCGTATTCGTCATCTCGTCATTTCTTTCGCTTCCCTCTGCCTCCGAGTTGTAAAGCACTTGTATGTTCGATACGTCTCCCCAGCTCGTTTCTGATCCTTTTCCCCTGAAATCTGATTCTACGTAGTCCGATAGTTTTCCATACGGATTTCTTGCACCGACGATTGGATTCGATTCCGCGTATTCCCGAACAGGAATATTATCCTCGGATTTCATAAATAAGCCAGTTTCGTCGCGTGTTTTTTCAACGGGAGCCGCTTTGTTTGAAATATTAACGGAGGAGCTTTTATCCGAGGTCTCCTCGGAATTCTCCTTTAAATACAGACGATTATGAGTTTCCTCCGGCGACTTAAAATATTCCTCTCCAGAACCCGTGTTCCCTCGTTTCCGAATCTGCGCTACTTCTTGCGAATCTTCCCGAACACCGTCTCGAGTTTGCGTTTCTTCCTTCGCGGTATCATTTCCATAGTTTCCAGTGTCGAGCACCTCGGCAGAATCGTTCGTAAAGTTTTCTGAAAATTCCCCGACTTCCTCGGCTCCGTCGAACCGTTCCCTCCCCGCGTTCTTCGAAATCGAACGCATCGAGTTTTGCTTTTTATCCCCGACTACGTTGTACTCCGTCAATCTTCTGTAAAGTTCTTCGGCGGTCTGTGCGTCGAGGTTGTCGATCAGAATTTTCAAAAGCTCTCCGGTATACCTCGACGAATCTCGAGAGTCCCCGACCTCCTCTTCTCGTTTGCGCTGCCGAACGATCTTGTACGGTCTGTACGAATAAGGTTCCCAAACAATTTGGTACTCTCTCGAACCGGATCTCGGATACGTCGATTCCGCTAATAATTCCTCGTCCTCGTTCGATTCTTCTTCGCTAGACTGGTATTCGATCGCTCTGAGCCGAGGCCAGCGTCTGAGTCTTCCGTAGCCGGCGTCGTGGAAAAGCGTGCGACGTGCCTGTTGAATTAATTAAATAAGAAACCGAGTAAGACGATATTAATGAAAAGAAAGGGAGGAATTACCTGCGGGCTCCTCTTCTCTATCTTCTCTGGCTTCGGTCGGTAATGGAATATCCGCGGCTTCTTTATGTCTTCCACTAGGGCGTAGTACGACTTGTTCTCGGTCGCGTCGAGTTTCTCTTTCTCGGTTTCCCGACTCGGATACAAATTTGCCAATTCCACAATCTTGTTTCTCAGTTCGTCGGGATTACGATGTTCCATGACGGTTCCTTCGAAATTCTTGCGCTGGCCGGGACTGAAAATTCTTTGCCTGACGTTTTTCGTCCGAAGAATTTCGGTCGTTGGCACTTCTTGTACTCCTTCGATCGACTCTTCGCTTTGTGGTTCGCACAACAGAAGTAATTTCTCACGGTCGAACTCGTCGCTGTCCTTGATCATCTCCCAGACTTCTC
>SMSR01010365.1:14224-45104 GCA_019453355.1 Ceratina japonica
ACTGTGATTTTGTAGAGTTTAATTGGCAATATTTTGTATTCGACTTTTATTCTTTGAACTCGTCATGGTTCACATTTTCCACGCTTTATCGCTCGTCTTTCTGAACTGTATCGGAGTTTATCTGGAACCTTTATAGTTCCTGTTCGTTTTTACAGCTCAATTTTAAAACACATTCTTATAGACCTAAAGAACGAGAAACTGAATTTTTATTATTCTTCCAAGTATTATGGTAAATCAATAAAACACCGCTTCAGAAGTTGACCGTCGTTATTATCGAAATCCAGTAATCGTATTCTTTAACTAATGATCGAGAGCTTACTCTTTTCCGAATTACGGTTGAAACGTTGAAACGGTCGATTTCTGTTCTGAACGGCAAGTGCCGCGCACCAAATCTTCTCAGCCAGTAGTATCATCGAGTGTAACACGAGTTTAGTTAAGTTCAGTTTGTTAAAACTTGTATAGTTTCGCGAGGTGTACGCAAGTACCGTGTTCCTGAAATTTCGTCACAAGTTTCGACCAGTTATCTCCACGCGACGCGATGGCCGGCGCGAGGGTAGCGGTCATAGAATACGAGAAAATTGTCTGCAACTCGTAAAATTCTCCCTGGACAACGCGACGAGACGTTCCTAAACTATTCCGTAGAATTATGAAATTTTGAAAGCTTCTCACAACTTATACGTCTTTCGGAAAATATCTAGTGGAAAGAAACCAGATCCTTATGGTATCGACTTCAACTTTGAAGTTAACCCAATTTCTGTAACGTCGCGTTCGAGTAAGTTTATTAACGAATTTATAACGTTCAAAAAGCTTGTAAAAACAATTGTTAAGTACCGCAAACGCGGGAAGTAACCGACCTTTTTAGATAACTATACGTTTCAGAGAAAAAACTGGGTCAAAATTGCGCTGTAAAATCTGACAAATATATGAGAAGTAGTTTATCAGAAACTAAACAACCCGGCCAGCTTTTATATAGGGATATAAGTTGCCGGGGAATATGTAACAAAACGTGGCGCAACGCGTCACGCCGCGGCGCACAGCGCCGGTGCAGGGTGTGTGGTTACCTTACCTCTGCGTAAACGAGACGAGCTAATATTTTGTCGAGGGCCGGCAGTGGATTTCACCGTCAAAAATCGCGTCGTAAAATGTATTCTTTATACGACCGCTTTTTTTTACGTCCCTTCGACTCTTTTTATTGTACTCGCTCGGAGCGAGCCACTTCGTCGTTCGTGACCTATCCGGGATAATTAGAAGGGTTCCCGCGTATTCGTTTAAAAGGAAGCTTAATAATTTTCCTTTGTGCTAAATGCACTGAGAAAAACGAAGCCACAAAGTTTTAGCAATATTTATCGTATATTTAAGTCAGAATTACTGTATTTGAATAGTAATCTTGAAATATGTTTGGATTTAATTAATGATTGCTGAACTTTGAAGAAAAATTCGTCTCTATTCTTAGTATAATTTTTATTTATTATTATATAATAAAATCTTTAATCTATATACGAAATAATATAAATCGCGTGTAGTAATATAAAGTAAAGTAATATAAGGAAAATGTAGAAACTGAATATTAGAAATTACTAACCAGGGGTAGTAAAAATTAGTAACTGTGGGTAGTAATTATTATTAGTATGTAGAAATTACTATATAGATTTGTAATAAATACAAAAGGAAAGTATTTATTACTCAAATAAACTATTTTTTTGGTATTATATTTAAATTTTTGTTAATCGTCAACTGAGAAAAAACGAAGCCATAAAATTTTAGCAATATTTATTGTATTTAAGTCAGAATTACTGTATTTGAATAGTAATCTTGAAATATGTTTGGATTTAATTAATGATTGCTAAACTGTGAGGAAAAATTCGTCTCTATGCTTAGTATAATTTTTACTTATTGAAGTTAAAGGAAATTACCGAATTATATAATAAAATCTTTAATCTATATACGAAATAATATAAGTCGCGTGTAGTAATATAAACTAAGGTAATATAAGGAAAATGTAGGAACTCAATATTAGAAATTACTAACTAGGGATAGTAAAAATTAGTAACTGTGGGTAGTAATTATTATTAGTATGTAGAAATTACTATATAGATTTGTAATAAATACAAAAGGAACGTATTTATTACTCAAATAAACTATTTTTTTGGTATTATATTTAAATTTTTGTTAATCGTCAACTGAGAAAAAACGAAGCCATAAAATTTTAGCAATATTTATTGTATTTAAGTCAGAATTACTGTATTTGAATAGTAATCTTGAAATATGTTTGGATTTAATTAATGATTGCTAAACTGTGAGGAAAAATTCGTCTCTATGCTTAGTATAATTTTTACTTATTGAAGTTAAAGGAAATTACCGAATTATATAATAAAATCTTTAATCTATATACGAAATAATATAAATCGCGTGCAGTAATATAAAGTAAAGTAATATAGGGAAAATGTAGAAACTGAATATTAGAAATTACTAACCAGGGATAGTAAAAATTAGTAACTGTGGATAGTAATTATTATTACTATGTAGAAATTACTATATAGATTTGTAATAAATACAAAAGAAACGTAATTATTACTCAAAGAAAGTATTTTTTTGGTACTATGTTTCAATTTTTGCTCAGACCACCGTTTTCTCAGTGTGTAATTAAACGCGCGAAAGCTACTGACATTCGTTTCCGTTTTAAGAAGCGAAGGAAATCGATAGATCCTTCGTTTGCATTTCGTCTCGATATCGATATTGATATTTTTCTTGCGCATAAATCTCATTGATTTCCGCTCGGAAACCCGTTACCATAATCACGTGGCGAGCTGCGAGAGGGATCAGCCGTGACCGGTTCATTTTTACCCTTGCGACCGGTGATTTATGGCGAGCTGTCAATTCGCAAGATTATTAACTGGCCGTGATTGATCTCCGTTCCGCCGATGCTATTCGTAATTGTATTCGACAGCCCCGTACGTTTCTTCCATTTCTCCATTTAATTAGACGGCTAATTTACGGGCAACGCGTTTCCGTTACGCGTTTCACCGCTGAGAGCGAGAGTGTGAATTTTGATCAATGATTTCCAACTTCGTTAACGTTTGCTTCGGCATTATTAGTACGGTTTGAACTTTCTCCGATCTCGCGTCGAAAGAGGAGAGAAAAATAGTGGAATCATAAAAGTGGAATAGTATTTTTTATCCCAGTTATTAATTACGGCTCGAACAATCATTTAGTGCGTACTACCTTTTTAATTACGCGCGTTTGCTCTAAATGCAGCGGACTTTCATTTGATTCGTTTGATTTATTACACCTACGGGCATGATTCATACCGCAGGAAATCAATTAAGGCCCGTTCGTTCGGCGATCACGCGTTCCGCCGTGGAAAGTTCTTACTACCTAAAGCGGGGGCGGAAGGGAACCATTCTTTCTGCTCAATTATCCGCCGGCGACGACTTCAATTACATCGGATTAGAAAGTAAATAATAACAAACGGTAATTAATATCGACGGCTGTTGATCGATAGTAATTATCCTTTGTGCGCGGGAGTCTCATTGACGATTCTGAAAGAGCGTCCAAGTTTCCCTCGAGCATCTCGTAAGCGGCTTACGATTCCGGCGACGGCGAGGCAACGCAGTCGTGTGATGCAGCGCGTCCTAGATTAAAACCAATTAACTCAAATAAGGCAACGTTAATAGCGGCTGTAAATTGCGGCATTCAACGGGCTACGGGTTCCCTTCGAAAACATTATCGGATAATCGTTCGACGGAACTTCCTTTTCCCCCGTTTCCTGGTTCCCGCTTCCGCCCTTTCCCCGATTCGCGATCTCCTCGCTCGGCGAAGTCAGAAATTAAAGAAAAAAGTTGCTCGCTGTTGCCCGCCATTCACGCTTTCAACGGGCGGCGGCGGCAAAAGGACGGTCCCCGGTCTGTCTACGGGACCGGGCGGATTCCCGATGGTAGCAGGAAACGCGGCGGATCCTGCAGAATCTAACCTATATCACTCGGGAATTGTGTTGCCGCGGGCATTGTCGGTGTTATCGGGCTACCGGAACGCGGATCCGCCGGATTGTCGCATTTAAATCCGACGAATTGGCCGGCTCGTCTATTCTAGCCGGACAGAAAAGGACGGGCTGAACGGGCTCGAAATAAGATGTATGGATAAGGGGCGTCGGGAAAAGGGGATCGAAGACGAGGGAAGAAGAGAAACGGCTCGTTACTAGACACCGGCCACGAGTAGGTCGAACGAAGGGAACGAAGCGCGGGCGGCGGGAAATGGCACACGAGACGGAGCGAGAGACGGCGGCTGACACGGTCGGTCCCTTTCCCCCCTCGCAGCCGAATCGTTATGAGTCGTGTAGGTATAAACTAGCAGTTCGATCAGACGTGATGGCGATATACGGCACGATATTGCGAGAGGATAGCTCGAACAGGAGAGAGTATCGATATGGAATGTTCCCTCCGTCCTCTCCGTCTCGTTCTATCCGCGAGCTCTCTCTCTCTTTCGCTCTCGGCGCTCGAACTGCTCTCCGTTCCGTTTTAGCCCGTAGTCCGCGGGCACCCCGTTCGTTCCCGTGCTCGCCCTCTCGCTTCAGCCCACTTCGGGAACTTTGAGAGTGCTCCAGAGAAGGTCAACGATCCCTCCGGGGATTTTCAGAGATCCGGCGACTGAAACCACCGGTGGGACTCGTCACGACTCAATTCGCCCGGTGCGCCGATGCGATGCGATGGTAAAAAACGAATCGACTGATCTTGGGCTACATGCCAGGTGAGGTAGCGGGTTCGTTCGGGTTCGATCCGCGGGAACGGTTATCGGTGATCGAGGCTCGTAGACGAAGATCCGGAACGCTTACCGTTTGACCGGTGAATTGATTTCTACTTTCGACTCTGCCGGGGCGAAATCTATGTTCTCAACGCGCGCATACATCACTACTTCAACCGAATGGAACGCCGAAAGATCTGGCCACTGATTAGGAATATCGCGGCGGGAGAGTCATTGGTACGTCGCCGATACGCGAGCAGAACGGGGCTTAGGATCTCATAACGCTAGACGTCTTTGTAATGCAAATGAGAACCGACGAAGGAAAAAGTTCTGCTCCACATACTCTTCGCGGCGGTGCTTGGCACGATTAAAACGCGCGTAACAGTATTACGACGTTAAAATCTCGTTTCAACCATCGGGACAGAGGTGGGCCGGTATCGCGTTTGACAAACTTCTTCATCCGCGAAACCGCGTAACGCGCCGTGTCACAGGGGTAAGCCGCGCGGCGTTGAAACGTTGAAAGTAAGCCACGAAAAATTGAGGGACGCCCGAGAGTGTTTCGTGCATAAATCGCGAGCGTCGAGAAACTTGAACACTTTGTAGTTTTTATTCCGCGATTATATCCCGTTTCTTCGACTCGAGAGACGCGCCCCCGCGCCGCCCCGTCGTCGGCCGAGGCCGGGTCTGACTACGCGAAACGCCGCGTAAAAGTTAAACGGCGAAACTGCGCCCACCTTTTTTCCCCGGCGAGTGGTTGCCGGTTTTTTACGAGCCGTACGTCCTCTCTTTTCCCGGACGTGCGTGTGCTCCTAATGCGAGCAAGTTCGTGTGGCGCGGGTCACTCGTGTGCACACTGTTTGAGGAGTTTCCGCGAGGCCGAGGTGCACGCGCGCGGCTTTTCCCCGTGTGTATCTGCCGGCTCCCGGGAAAAGTTTGCTTTAGAATTTTTCCCCCCTTCGAAGAGCGCGTGAATAATATTTCTTCGAAATTTTCTTCTCGGCGAACGTTATTAAAAAATCTCCTGGGAATCTTAATTAACGGCTGATCAATTTTATTTGGTTCAATTTGAAAAACAAATATTTCACGAGATTGCACTCTAAAAATCTCTATAAAATAATTTTTGTAAAAACCATGCATCGATACCTGCCACGGTCAATAACGTTGTCAATAAATTGCGACTCGCTCTCTCTCTCTCTCTCTCCCCCTTGTTTTTTCCCATCGGTTCGCCGAAACGCGGCGACGATCGTCGAGCCGACTTCAACAATGGACTGGCGTTAATTGCGCGGATCTGGCGGCAGGGCGTGCGGCGTTACGAAATATTTTAGCCGGTTTCGGTGGATCGTGGAAAAATGCGTCTGACGGGCCGCGGGCAATTAATTTCCGTTGCAGGCGCGACGCGGCATCCCCGCGCCTGGCTACGTATTATCCACGGATTGCCGTGTCGGATCCCTTTTCCCTTCCTATTTTTTCTCCTGGTTTTTTCCGAAATTCGGGGTCCATTTGGGTCGCGCAGCGACGCTTGTGTTTACACATGAAGTGTTTGCTTTACAGTCGAATTGCGGGTCGCACCGGGCCGATCGTTCATCGCCGATCCGAGCCGAGCTTTTCTCTTTGTGACCGTATACGATCGCGCGGAGAAATAGATTCGAGCTATACGTAATTAATGCACGAGGAAAATTGAACCGGTGTTTGGAAACGGCATTAACGTCAAACATTAAATTCATACGTACAAATAATTATCGAAGAAATCTGCGGTATCTCGATCGCGATCATTTACATTCGCTCAGAGTCTACAGGAGATTTAACGGGCCGCGCGCGTTACGAGCCGGTCCAATTAATAGTTCGATTAAATAAACCCGATAATTGCTTGGAAATGGAATATACCCGGCCGAATGTCGTCGTGTTCATTATTCCGGGTGGGATCGCGGCTCGCGCGCAAATCGGTTCTCGGCGAGGAGCGGCCCGGTCCGGTCGAGGAACGAAACCGGTAGCAGCTACGCGGTACGCGGCAGTTATGGTCGCGATTAGCGAGTCCGGCAGTGAAACGGCGGCGCGCGCGGGGACGAGAACGATTTTAATGGTTATAATTTCGCGAACGTTGAACACCTCGCGTTTCCTCTTCCGCGCTATTTCGTATCCCATTATCCCGTTTCGGCGCGACGGCCTTTTTAATATCCGCGTTAAACGGTGGGAACCAGATTCCGGCGCGCGGGCACGCACGTGTTCGCCTCGACGCGACGCACGGGAAGCCCGTTCCGATTCCGGCGCAATTACGCCCGGTTCGGAGGAACGAGTGTCTTCGGGTAATTGCNTGTTTACACATGAAGTGTTTGCTTTACAGTCGAATTGCGGGTCGCACCGTGCCGATCGTTCATCGCCGATCCGAGCCGAGCTTTTCTCTTTGTGACCGTATACGATCGCGCGGAGGAATAGATTCGAGCTATACGTAATTAATGCACGAGGAAAATTGAACCGGTGTTTGGAAACGGCATTAACGTCAAACATTAAATTCATACATACAAATAATTATCGAAGAAATCTGCGGTATCTCGATCGCGATCATTTACATTCGCTCAGAGTCTACAGGAGATTTAACGGGCCGCGCGCGTTACGAGCCGGTCCAATTAATAGTTCGATTAAATAAACCCGATAATTGCTTGAAAATGGAATATACCCGGCCGAATGTCGTCGTGTTCATTATTCCGGCCGGGATCGCGGCTCGCGCGCAAATCGGTTCTCGGCGAGGAGCGGCCCGGTCCGGTCGAGGAACGAAACCGGTAGCAGCTACGCGGTACGCGGCAGTTATGGTCGCGATTAGCGAGTCCGGCAGTGAAACGGCGGCGCGCGCGGGGACGAGAACGATTTTAATGGTTATAATTTCGCGAACGTTGAACACCTCGCGTTTCCTCTTCCGCGCTATTTCGTATCCCATTATCCCGTTTCGGCGCGACGGCCTTTTTAATATCCGCGTTAAACGGTGGGAACCAGATTCCGGCGCGCGGGCACGCACGTGTTCGCCTCGACGCGACGCACGGGAAGCCCGTTCCGATTCCGGCGCAATTACGCCCGGTTCGGAGGAACGAGTGTCTTCGGGTAATTGCATAATTAGGCGCAGCTTCGTTTTCGAAGCCGTTATTTGCTGCCCTCGCAATCGCGATCCGGGCGTTTACTCCCGCCGACTCGTGGGCACCGACGCGGGCTTCGGAGATCGCGTGGGCGGGTTATGAAACGAGGATGGGACGAGATAAGGGAATCCGCGCGGGAGGACGGGTATTGGCGAGAGTGCACTTTCAAAGTCACGTTGCCGTTCGCTTTGTTCGTTTCACGCTGCGCTGGAGAACGACGATAGAGATAGCGTTCGGCCACCTTCATGCGAATCGCATTATGTACTCTGTGCAATAATTGTATGATTTGTAACTTCTGCGAGAGCGTTTAAACGGCGATTTCGAAAAATGGAATTAAAGGGAGCCGCGTAGCAATTCCCGTGGACCGGTCGTTGTTTATCTCGACGGGGAAACAGAAATTGCAGAGAAGAATTTGCGACGAATTCGATATCGGACAAAGTACAATGGGGGAAAATCGACCGGTTTCGGAAATGGAGTTCCCCGTGGAAGTCCCGGAACGAGCCCCGGTTGCACGATCGCGGCCCTCGCTTCCAGCGGAGCTCCGGCCTTGGTTTAACCTAACCATCGAAACACACACAACGTGCCCCGAGTATAATACAGGAGGCAAAGCCAAGAGTCGTTTATGCCGCGGGTGGATGCGGCGGCGGGCGGGCGGCGAGGGATAAAGAGAGATAGGGTGAAACGACAAACGCTTGGATCCCTAGTCACGTGTTCGCCCACACTCATTCATTTGTCCGGCGACAGTGGTGCTCAGCCGCGATGGGAAATGCCGGCCACCCATCGCGAGATATGTGGGTCAATCGTATCTCGCTTCATTTGCGTATATTGCCCGGTCGAATGGACGATCGCGTTTGCGTCGCGGTCCACGAAGATTTCGCGCACTCGTCCCGTCTATATTAGGCGTTAGAACGACCAAGTGCCAGGCGTTTCGCGTCCTTCACAAATCTACTCCGCCAATTCGGAATGTTTAAATATTCAGGGATCGCGGTAGATATTTCAGGGAGTTTTCATTCTCTGATCAGTAGATCTATTTGAGAGCGTCGTAACAATTTTAAATCGAGTGCATTCGCGTTCTGTTCTTAAAAGCAGTTATTCATAGGACGCGAGACGTTTCGTTTCCTAATACGTATTCCGTGTTTAAGAGGTTGCTCACAGGAAAAAGAGGCGCTATTTTCTGCTTAATAACGATCTCTTTCCTCTTAGTTAATCGATATTTTCCCGGAACCGAGACCATAGAGGATGTCTCATTACGAACCACGTATCCATTAAGAAACCGAGGAAAAAGCGTGTATGTGCACTCGGTTTGTCGCGCAATACGCGTTGAGCGTCACGAACCGCGGGTCTCACGTGCTCGCCGCGGTACTTTTCCTTCGGGCAGGATCTCGGTGTTTGCGTTCGTCGCTATAATTCTGCGGATGTAATTACTTTGCCAACGCACACCGCGATGCAGACCGCGAGGCGATTCGCGGAATGTTGCGGCATCTGTGATCGGCCGAAGGTTTTCCGGTGAATCGGTCCGCGTGTCCGATTCGCGGAAGGAAAATCGTTCCGCGCTATTTCCATCGCCTTCGCGGCGCTCCGGCGTCTCTGGCCGCTCGCCGGGCGACGACGAGCGGAAAGATCGATCCGACGCCGTTTCCGGCCGCGATGATCGAGTGGATACACGGTAGATCATAACGCGCATCGACTCGTTTTCGAATGTCCACGCGCTCTTAGGGCAGGCCCGGTCCATTCGTCGGGCGCCGCTGATTTATCGTTAAATCACAGCCACATAAATTAACATGCTAAATCGCGCACGTGCGACGGTAAATCAAAACTTCGGTGCCCGCGGCCGTTGCGAGCCGCCGCTGGACAAATTCCCCGGCCGATATTTACGAGCATATTTCCGAATTAACGCTTTTACGCGGATTGGCCGCGTTAAACTGGTCGCATCCGGTAATTAATTGTCGCCCAGCGATTTGTCTACTGTATACAGGCCTGCTAACGTTTCAACTTTATCCCTTTTTCTTCTGTTACAGGTAAGCGCGACGTTCCTACCTTTTATCCGCCACGCGTATGCGCACGGGGTTGGCAGAGGGAAAACCGATGTATCCCTGTATCGGTGAGTCGTACCCTCTCTTTCGCTTGTACGCGGAGTTGCGACTCGAGAGTAACGAGTCAGATGGCACACGGGTGGATGGGCGGTTGAAGGAAAAACGTAGAAATCGACGGAGGATACGTACTGCTCGCGGTGCACGTGCTTCTGAGAGGAGCTCGCGATTACGCGGTTACACGGGGGTTTATAGGAGGGCCGGGACGTACGGAGAAGGTGGTTCGAAACCCGGGCGAACCAAATGGAAATCCTGATTTCATTCCGAGACGCGCAGTCTGCGAAAGGGGCCCGCCCCGTATAGACAGAAAATGAGGAATCCAGCTCGAGGGATGGTCGAAACGTAATTTAGGCGGGCGCAAATATAGATGTCAAGATGTTTACTATTAGTTGGAACCGGGCCAGGTCTACCTCGCGCTGGATTTCCGTATGCGACCCTCGTGCTCGCCGACTATCGGTTATGTACCACTTTTAGGTGTCGTTAGTCCGAACTACGTTTTCGTAAGACTAAAAGACTCGTAATTGCCTCGTTCGAGCGCATCGCGTCTCTCCCGGGGGAGCGACTCGTTCCGTTCGTTTATCTCCCCGCCGGAGCTGGAGTTCGATCGGTCCGCGATTTCGAATTATTTTTCAATCTCGTGTCCGGCGGAGAAATATTCATTTAACGCGGTATCAATTGGCTCGTGAAATATCTTTACGAGGGAAGTAAGAGACGATCGCGTAGAGAATACATTTCGGAACGGCACGTTAGGAAACTTCTCCTCGTTTCGAAAATATCTATACAGGGTGGTCCGGAATTCGTAGTACNATCTTTAATCTATGTACGAAATAATATAAATCGCGTGTAGTAATATAAACTTAGGTAATATAAGGAAAATGTAGAAACTGAATATTAGAAATTACTAACTAGGGATAGTAAAAATTAGTAACTGTGGGTAGTAATTATTATTANTTCGAAAATATCTATACAGGGTGGTCCGGAATTCGTAGTACAACCGGGCAGGGGATGATTCTACGTTAAAAAATAAGAAAATATTTTGGTATAACATTTTTTCATTCGGCATCTCCGATTTCGAGAAAATCGATTTTGAACTTTGAGAAATCTTAGTACGATTTAGTACAAAAAATAAGCGTTTTGTATTGTAGCATTTTGATACTACATGTAAAAAATATAAAGTATAACAAAGATTAAAAAATAAGTAATCAACAAAAACACTTTGTAATGTATTAACTACACAATCATCAATGTTTGTAAACACTGATCCGGACAGAGACACAATCAGCAGGGAAATACACGAGCAAATTGTACTAAATCGTACTAAGATTTCTCAAAGTTCAAAATCGATTTTCTCGAAATCGGAGATGCCGAATGAAAAGATGTTATACCAAAATATTTTCTTATTTTTTAACGTAGAATCATCCCCTGCCCGGTTGTACTACGAATTCCGGACCACCCTGTATACTTTCTACCCGGCTCCATTCGCGACTAAATGAAATCTACTCGAGAGTCGATGAACGATTATTTCTGGCTACCAGAACGGGCCGAGAGCTGGAATATTCTGTCCGCCCACGCGTCGCGCGTCGACACGAGACGATCCGCTCGGTAACAATGGCGCTGGGTTCCCGATTTTAAGGCTCTCGGTAGTATAAATTGGGCAGCTCCGTTATCGTTCCCGGGTGATTCGAGTGCGATTCCGAAGGAACAACGCCGGCCCTTCGTTCGAGGATCTCCGGAGATTTTCAGTTCCTTTCTTAGCCGAGAGAAGAAAGGAGAGAGGAAGGGCGAGAGGAGCTGAGAGCTCATTCTCCTCCCTTTTTACTCGTGGCTGGCTCGAGTTCCGTTCCCTACTTACCTCCCGTCCTGCTGCCAGCTACCATACCGGAGTGCATCGGGCGAACTCTCTTCGGGCGAAATCTCGCCCGGCTCCACGGCAAACAAGTATATATGTATACCCGACCGCGAATCACCGCGCCTTTATCGCGTGTTTCCCGCCGAGCGATTTTTGCTCCATTTAACTTTGATTATAAGTCGTCTCGCGTTACACGAGCTTTAGCCCGCAGCTTAAGGGACGGAATCGCGCGCGCAGATCTACGGAACTCCCGTCGCATTCCATGGACCGAGAAATCTAGCGTGGCTAAGCGCGCCGCTATCTCCGTCCGACTGCGACGGCCAACCGAGACCGGCTGTGGATTTTCGGACTCCGAGATCCACTCCGCTCGTTTCGTTCACGACGACGTCTTTTTCCAGAGAGACGTTCCCCTCGTCGAAAGCGTTACATACCGATTTCCGTGTCCTATTCCGCAGTGCTCATTTGTCGGTACGACTGCGTCATGATCTGTTCGACCGGCGCGTCAATAACTCCAAAACAATATTTGCCGTTGTACAAACGAACGAGCAAATTGACGTGGTTCGAAATAACTGCGAATTTAGTTTAAATAATTACACTGGGATGCACCGTTTAATTCCGGTGGACAGTCAAGGTTATCAAAGTTAAAATCGGTGTGCACACGCACATCCGAATACTTCATTCTCGCGCGGAGNGCGAACGAGCAAATTGACGTGGTTCGAAATAATTGCGAATTTAGTTTAAATAATTACACTGGGATGCACCGTTTAATTCCGGTGGACAGTCAAGGTTATCAAAGTTAAAATCGGTGTGCACACGCGCATCCGAACACTCCGTTTTCGCGCGGAGGGAGAAATTCTTAAGAATTAGTTCCATCGGCTCCTCTTCTACCATCTCCGATATTCCGCGAAGTGAAAACACGGTGGGTTGCATCTCCTCGCCACGGGGCATTAAATACGTCTTCCTCCGCGTTATCGTGAACGCGGCACGTTCATCAACGCGCGGCCGAGTTTGTCAGATTCCCGACCCGCGATAAAGGGTTTCGGAGCTCGAGTCTGCACCCGGTATGTATCGCCGACCCGTTACTCCGCGAACAGGCCCCGTGGATTCTTCGCCGGCGCGATGCGCGCGGCGTTTCCGCGTGAAGTAAATTTTCCCCTGTACGGTGCGTAAGCGACCGCGAAATCCGTGCGCGCAAACGTAGTTGCGCTACCGCCGCGCTATCTGATCGCTCGTAACAGCCCCGACAGACGATGCATCCCGATGCAACCGGCTTTTTCTTGCTCCTCTGCGCGCGTCGTTGCTTTTTCGAGAAGCGAACTTTCTTGTTGCGAACGCCGTAAAAGGTGCCCCCTCGCAGTGAAAGCTGTAAAATTTCGGAGTTTACGATTGCATGCAGGAATTCTGTTAACCTCTCTTGAAGAATTTCGGATTTCGACGCGAAGTTCGGGAAGACACGGTCGATGTAGTTTTCATTGTGTAGCCCAAGTCGAACAAATAATTATGGTTTTGAACCTATTTATCCTACAGAAGGATATGGAGGTTGAAATCATATTTTGAGCATACGAATATAAGAGTAAATTTAATTGTAATTTGAACCTATATCTAGTCGTTATGTCCGTTTATAAAGGATATAGATCTAAAATAGAGTTTATCGAATATAATTTAGTCCCTCAAGTCTTACTTCAAGAGTTTAAGAAAAGATCCTGTAGGTTTATACTAGTATTTATGAAACCTAACATTCAAAAGTCCATTGGTTGGCAACACTTGAGGACATGTGCACTGAGAAGGCCCCATGAACCTACGTTTTTTTGGCTCATATTGTAGATCAAGAATCTCTTTTACCTTCACCCAATTAATGGCGAAATTAATACTATTTTTCTTTAACAATTTTTGTAAACAAATAACACAAATTTTCGCTTTGTTGCTGCATAAAAAAAATTCTATTGTATAAATTAGATTCTTTTAATGCCTTTTTTTAAATTTATAATAGGAAGTATAAGAATAAACAGAATAATTCGTTTCAGACGCATATCAGATTCAAATGCGCATAGTTTGTAAAATAATTTTATATAACACAATAAATATTTCACAGGATCCTAAGAAAATCTTCTAAACCCTTAAATAGGCCTTTAGGTTCCCATCTCTTACTTGGAGAACTAAATTATAATTACTTTCGTGAACGAACTGAAGGTTCTTAAGGCCTAAAATATAATTTGAGATTTTTTTAGGGACTTATAGATTCTGATTAGAATGATATCAAATATTAAGTTCTGAGATAACTCTACCAGTTCTACTTTTTAGATCTAATAGACCTAAACTGGGGTACATTTAGGTTTAGAAGATTCTAATTATGCATTTTCTACTCGGGAGTTTTCGGTTTCTGGGTAACGATAGTAACAGAGGATCGACAACTCATTTTTTAGATTTAAACGGGATATCTTGACGAAGAGAAAATTTATGCGTGGACGTTCATTTGTGGTTCAGGACTTGATTACGACTTCGTAATACACGAGTTCTCGACGAGCGGCCGGTACGATGCTAGGCTCGATTACAGAGAAACGATGAAACTATTTTTCATCCGATCACGCACACGATTTACATTTGTACTTTCCTGATTAATGATACGGCGGAAAGAGTGAAATGAATGGGGAGTCTTCTTACAGGAAGGAGTAGTAAAAAATCTCCGCCTCTACCTCGAGGCATCGTTTAATTTTTTGCCGGTCAAATATGTCCGACATCTTTCTACCGTCACAGCTGACGAGATATCTGATCGAGGCGATACGACATAATAAAACTGGTCGAATCGCGTACGAAATCTCTCCTATTTCCACGTGCGACGATTTCTTCGAATGCCACCGTTCGAATTCAGTTGGAAATTAATTCTGTATTCCATCTTCTCATCAGAATTGTTTCTGTTTTGTAACGTTTCGCTGGTATTTCCGTGCGGATACCGGCACTGTCGAAATGCGAACAATGAAACTGGGTAAGTGGGGCCTCGAGGCGGGCTGGATTCTCGGCCACTACGTCGCTTCAAGATTAACCGGATAAACTGATAGCTGCTCGAACACGTATCTTACAATTTGCTTTTAACGTTAATGAAGACCGACTCCTTCGAAAGAGAAGGGCTTCGGCCGGACGGCTTCCCGACCGACGGGAAATTAATCGCTCGCGAAAAATTGCTCATTTATTAAAATACGGTCGCGCGTACGCGGGACGATACGGATTAATAACCTTTTTCACGATTAGTTTGTTCGTCTGAAGCATTCGGAAATCAATTTTAATTCTCCCGTCTAGGAGCGAGTTTATTTTTGAACTTTTTTTCTTGACGATACGGATTACACAACGCGTCCAATGGGGCGAACGCAAAGGGTAAGCCGTACAGTCGCTTCCTCATCGACTTCCAATAGGTATTTTATTCTTTCCCGTCGGGAAAGGGGAGGAGGGGGCGCGTATAGGCAATCTCAAAGTTGGAAAAGCGGACGGCCAAACGGAAAGCGCGGTAGTTGTTTACGAAGACAGGCGCGCCGCGAAGACTAATGAGATTCAGCTTCCTTTCTTCATTAAGCCACCCACTGTACCCGACGAACACACGGTGCCGGCGTGCAGCGCGGCAGCGCAGGGATCCTCATTCGACCGCGTCTCAAACATCACGGAAGTAATTTAACCCGAAGCGTCGACGCGACCGTGTCGATGCCCCGGGGCCAAACGAGCGTTTACCATTGGATTTTAATATACCTACCCCGACCCGTTTAATATACCGTCGGCGTGGAATCGACGCGACGCGACAGGGAGAGAACGGGCTCGTAAAGAAGGAAGCGCGACGCTCGGCCGTGTGTGGTGCATCGGACAGTCTTGCCCGCTTATGTAAGCGACGATAAACACGCTCCGACGGGAGCCAACGCGCCGCTGCTACTTTTTCCTCTCGAACAAAGCTACGCCCGTCGTCGTCGTCGTCGCGGCGCGAAACTATCGCGCGGAACGCGTTATCCCCCTATCCGGGGCTTATCTATGGAAATGCAATACCTTTCTCCAGCGAAACTGCGCCGGAGTTACGTCTTAATGTCTCATACGTATGTAGCGCGTTTCGCGAGATCGTCGCCTCGTTCGAACTAGTGATGGGCACCATCGAATAAAAACTATCGATTTAGTCGATGATAACCAACGATACTTTTAGTCGACTAATTTTTTTGATTTATCGACTACATCGAACCACTATCATGTACTATCATACTTTCATACTATCATATACTATCATACACTATCATATACTATTATACTATCATGTACTCTTTTTCATACAATCGACTACTTAGAGGACTACTTAATGCTGGATTATCGAAATATTAGAATATTCGAATTTTTGAATATTAAAGTACTGGAATATTGGAATATTAGACCACTAGAATATTGCAATATTAAAATACTGGAATATTGGAATATTGGAATATTAGAATATTAGATCACTGGAATATTGAAATATTCGAATATTAGATCACTGGAATATTGGAATATTGGAATATTGGAATATTGGAATATTGGAATATTGGAATATTAGAATATTGGAATATTGGAATATTGGAATATTAAAGTACTGGAATATTGGATTTAGAATATTAGATCACTGGAATATTAGAATATTAAAGTACTGGAATATTAGTATATTAGAATATTGGAATATTAAAGTACTAGAATATTGGAATATTAGAATAATAGAATATTGGAATATTAAAGTATTGGAATATTGGAATATTAAAATACTAGAATATTGGAATATTGGAATATTAAAGTACTGGAATGTTCGATCGGTAAAACGAAATAAATAAGTAAATAAATAATTACTAGGTAGTCGATAATTAAAATTAATCGAAAGTGCCCATCACTATTATGAACATGATCTAGACACATGACCACAGAAACGGTATTTCAGTCGACTAAAAACTATCGACTAAATAGTCGATAGTATGATCCGATTAATCACTAAATAATCGATAGTGCCCATCACTAGTTCGAACCCGAGAAATAACTTATTTNCGAAATAAATAAGTAAATAAATAATTACTAGGTAGTCGATAATTAAAATTAATCGAAAGTGCCCATCACTATTATGAACATGATCTAGACACATGACCACAGAAACGGTATTTCAGTCGACTAAAAACTATCGACTAAATAGTCGATAGTATGATCCGATTAATCACTAAATAATCGATAGTGCCCATCACTAGTTCGAACCCGAGAAATAACTTATTTTTACGCAGATTCCTGACGAATTTCCTAGAATTCTTTAGATTTTTGTTTGAAAACGTCCTCCTCTGACGTATTCGTATCAATTTCAGTTTTACGTTTCAACCTTCTTAGGTAATCCCATTTTGCGCGAAGCTTCGTTCGCCGATCCTTCGTTCGTTTCACGATGGAGCTCGACGATTCGTCTTCCCTCGAGCCCACGGTCCGGATCCGTGTTCGTGCTCGGCAGGGCTAACCCGCTTACTCGGAGGTGTAGAGGGCAAGCGATCGCAGGGCACTTGGGGGCACTTGATAGAGATAATTGCCTCGTTACTGGGGCGGTACGGCGCGAGACACGACGCGATAATGTGCTGTCGATCAAAGCCAATGGGCAGCAGGTCCCAGGTTCAGAGCCGCGCGGCAAGGCGATCCGGTTGCTCAGAATCGCCGGTGTACATATTTAGTTATGCAATAGCTGGACGTATCGATGTCTGACGCCGCAAGTGCCGTAATTTCTCGGGGATAAGTCAGTTCGCGCATACGCGATGAGTTCGAGACTGTGATTCTTAAATAACGTTGGAATTTAGTGCTCGGCCGAAGCACTTACAGCTACATCGACCGGACGAGGTAAAGTATTTATAAATTCAAACTCTAGGCTCGTGATTGAATTATACAAGAACGGTTCATTTGTATCGTCCACGAAAAAAACGTGCAACTCGCAGCCCGAGTCCTGTACCGTTTCGCCCTTTCGGAGCTGGCAAAACAAGCGGACGATCCGCGAAGGAGCGTATTGTACGCGCGGGAACGAAAGAAAAACGCGATCATCGCAGTCGAAGTATCCGTCTGTGTCGTTCGCATTTTCTGCATCGACTGTTTTTCCCTATTCTAGCTCGGTGGCTCGTGCATCGAACCGAGCGGCGTACCGGCAAAAAGTCGGATACGGTTTTAGGCGCAACAGGGTTTTGCGAAGCTACCTACCTGGCTGGCTGCGTATTTTCACAGTTCATTCCGAGCGTGACTCGTTCGGTCTGCGTGACGAAAAATTCAATTTTTCGTCGCTCCTGCGCGCGCCCTTGCCTGTTTATTCCCGCGCCACCCCCTAGACGACCGGACGAGAGTTTATACGGACGAAGTTGTCGGTTTACCTTTGTCCGCTATTTCCGGCTCGATTTACTGTAAATTGCTACCGCGATCCATGCACGTTTTTACACCGACCGTTAAAGTGCCGCGGATCAATCCGATTGCATTTGATCGCGCCCGTGAATGTATTCCGGCGTAAATAGAATTTCGACGTGTGCTTCCGTCGAGCGACGAGCCGAATTAGACCCATTCCCGGCCATTAACCGGAATTACATGAAAAAGAGGCATTTTATAGTTGCGCCGTATTATAAAACGCGATT
Source organism: Ceratina japonica (assembly GCA_019453355.1). Taxonomy (NCBI): domain Eukaryota; kingdom Metazoa; phylum Arthropoda; class Insecta; order Hymenoptera; family Apidae; genus Ceratina; species Ceratina japonica. The sequence goes on from SMSR01010365.1 coordinate 32,649, forward strand.
TATAAGTCGTTACGTTTACACGGCAATTAATTTGACGTTCCCGTCGGAGCTCGTTACTGTCTACTCGAAGCAGAAAAATATTGCCCGCCGTTATTGTCGGGAACTTATTACCGTCGCGATCGACTCGAACAGTAGTTAAGATTAAATACTGAGAAATCGATGGCGTCGACGGTCCGAGCCCGGACGAAGCAGCAACTATCTTGAAAAGAGTCATTTCCACTCGGAATCGCGTAACTTTCCCGTGTCCGCGAGCCCGGCCAGATCTAGAACGTCCGAGGAGAAGTCGAACAGAGATTGCAAGTGAATTACACGCACCGCCGATGCATCGCTGGAATCGTCCAATAAATTAACTTAATAGCCGGAGTTATGCAAGCGCGGCCTAACCCGTATACGTCAGTGGTCGCGGATCGAGGGCGGGAGGGGACGGCGATTCTGTATCTTCCTTGGGATCGTTTTCGATCCTTCGCAATAAAAGTTGTACTCCGCAAGTTTTCGTTTCCGCGGGAGAGGATGTGTACGCGCTGCTCAATATCGGCGGAACTTGAATTTCATTAAGCGGCGATCGAGGCGGAAACTTTCCGCGGAAGCATCGATAAATCGTAACTGTTGATCGTTAGCCCGACGTTTCTCGTCCCCCGTCGCTTTCTTCAGTCGTTAGCTCGGTAACGCGAGATGCGATCGAGAAGTTCGTTTAAGGTTCGAGAGTGATACTTTAACGATCAAGCGTAGCCGCGAAACCTCTTCCGTGTTTTTTCTTTCCCTTCTGTCATTGTCGTGTTGACGGGAATTCGCTACCGGTGGTCGTTAACCGTCGTCGAGGCCAGGATAGAATTCCTCTGCCCGACTGCTTGTTATTCTTCCGTTCGGATTTAGTAAAATATTATGGTGACACGTTTTAATCAATCGAGCAGAGCTCGAAATTATAGTCGTTTCTCGCACTTGAGTGTGTCCCACCGTTCCGCGTTCCTTATTCATATTATGTTATCATAATTCATGCTTGAAAAAGAAGTGAGAGAGCTGGAAAGTTCGAATTTTTGTATATTCTTTCCCTTTTCCTTTTGTTCCGTTTATGTTTTATTTTGTGTCATTACCTAGTCGTTAGTAAATGGAATATCAATTTTAAATAATTATATTTTTCATCCAGGTCAAGTTTCATTAGAAAATTATTGAAAATGATAGAGCGGTAAAACTTATGATTATGAATAAATAATTGAAGTATAATTACATTACCATTTTCAAATTGTCAGAATAGGACTTCCAAATAGAAGCAAATTTTCGAATTAAAAAAAGGAACTACTTATCTCGTTTATCTCCTTTGGCGTGAGTCATACTACTTTCTCAAGCATGAAGTATAGAAATTATAGAATCTGTATTGTATATGATTTTTCACTTTTGCAAGCATGAAGTACAAAAATTATAGAATATAATATAAATAAGGAACGCGAAACGGGACACACTCAAGTGCGAGAAACAACTATAACTTCGAGCCTAGAGCTTCGGTTTACTTTTGCCCTACGAAATTTTTCTATGCGATCTGAATCGATCGCGTCGATTCGAACTCTGATCGCTTTTAATCGTCCGTTTTCCTGCCCGTTAAATTCCATTATTTTCGGCCGCGATGTTTCACTGGAAATCAGAACGCGGCTCATCGCGCGGTTGCCGCGTAACTTCCGACTTAGGCTAACGCAGTTTAAGTTTACCGAGTAACGAGAATCAGCGCTTTGTGCGCAGCCAGAGTCGTTGACTCGTCCATTTTTACTTTAAACGACCTTCCTCCGCGACCGGATTCGCCAAACTCAGGTGATCTACAATCGCGACGAAGAACTTGGAACAAAGTTACGCTACGCCGCCGCCGCGCCGCCACACCGCGCGCGCCCGGGGCAGGATCTCCTCTCGAGTTCGTAGGTTATTACGAGGCGCACTCTGCTCGTGAAAGTCGATCAAGCCGTGGATGAACAAGAAAGTTAACCTTTCGGTTTAGATCCGTTTTGCATATTCTTCGAGGGAAGAAAACAAATCCAGTGTTTTGGGAGACCAGAAGATTATGCTAACATTATGATTTCTTTCGTAAGAACGTGTCGACGAGAATTACCATTTAAGACAATATGATATTTATTAATCCTGTTAAAAATCGTTGAAACGCTGAACACACGGGAATGTGCAAAATTCAGGCGAATTATATTTTAATGGACGTTGGGTAGATCACTCGCGGGGCAGGCGGTGAGTGGGTTAGTCCTATGCGTATACATGGGTGCTCTGTCGTGATACCAACCTTAGATAGCAAGATTTGAATTCGTTAAATATCGTATTTATCAATGAATTTACAAAGAAATTAGTATGAAATAACTTTATTTAGTGTTAAGAATATAAAGATGTCCTTGCGATAGACGTAAAAGTTAAAATTATTGAATTAAAAATGTTTTACAGCGAGTAGTGAAATCTGGCAACGAGAATCCTATCAATATGTTTCCTTTTCATTCAATTATCTAAACAATTATGTTGTCAATTCGCATTTTTCTTGTTTCAAATTGTTCAAAAATGTTTCAACATTCTATTACACTTTTACTCTTAAGGATGTTCTGGAGGTACAATCGGAGACAAAAGTACATAAAATTCGAAATTCGTTAATATATTGACAATGAAGGCTATTTATGATGTATATTTTGTATTAAAAATATAGATTAATTCCGAAAGCTTTTGTTTAATTAGTGAATTGCTTCTCATACTGGCTTCTTAATTAAGTTTCCTTAATATTAGAAAAGATTCTAAGTGACTTTTGTGAATAACTATACCCTCTGACTTCAACTTGAATAAAATAAATTGGTGATGTTGAATATAGACAATTACATAATAAAAAGTCAAAAATAAATATTTAAATAAAACACAAACAATTCTTCAGAAAGCAATATTTATAATTACTAATAAACATCTCAAGTTTGTATAAAATTATGTTCTGATGACATTTTGTAATAGTTTATAATGTTTTTTTTTAACTGTTCAGTGAACATTAATAAATTTTGTGTATTAATTAATTACATAGTGTTTAATATATATAGAAAAAAATTGAAGTTTCTGGCAACATTTTTTCAAGGTTTAAATAGGATTTGAAATGGAACTTTATGAATTCTCCATAAGAAGACGTGTTAAAATTTGCAAACTTCAAATTGCTATAATTTTTAAACTTAGAGCATATACTACATGGAGGAAGCATGCCTATGTAAAAAGTGTAGACAAGCGGCCGAGAGAGAGGACGATAGTTTAGGTATTCTCTCTCTTTTTCTAACAGTGCCTGCGCAAAAGAGAAAAATAGTACCCAAACTATCTCTTTCTCTCTCAGTCGCTTGTCTACACTTTTTACATAGGCATGCTTCCTCCATGTAGTACATGCTCTAAGTTTTTAAACGATGAAGTGAAGCGAACCCAAACTTCGATAATTGCTTTAATATAGTAAAAACTATGTTTTAACGTTTCAAGAATTGTGAACGTTTTTATATACCTCCAGAACATCCTTAACGATCTTACCATTTTTAACAAGTCTATTTAACAATAACGACAAGATTTCTTCTATCTCCCATAAGAGCCCGTGTATAAGGATATAAGTTTGACATAGATTTATTTAAAAACTACGTTGTCAATCGTACCGAAACTTTAACACAATATTTTTCATGCTTTCAGTAGTAGATTACAATAATTTTCAAAACGATTTTATCATATTCATTCCGGTACCCAACCTCCTTAATCGAATTATCTTTCACTTCCATAAATAACCTCGTTCTGTTCGCGTACTCTGAGTCTCCGTTGAGCCATTGCTATTCTCCGAGAGATGCGTCGAGTAAACGATCGGAGCACGTGTGCGGGGGATGATATTTCTTTGTCGGCCCAGGGGCAATCAACTAATCTGTCGATCTTCATGAACGCGTTAATTACCGAGGCCGTTGCGGCGCGGCGTTCTCTCCACGAGCGATTCTGTCGGGCGAAGACGAGTCGTTCCGTCGGCCGGCTTCGAGTTATCGGGCCCGGAGCGCCGAGTACTCCGGCTCGTCAGCGTTTTTAAAATACACAGGCAATTGTATCGGATCTCGTTTAATTACGACCCAATTACCACGGTTTTTGTTTCTCCTTCCCTACCGCCGACCGATCCAGCGGAACACGGCTGCGTTTTTTATACGCACCGCCGGAGTTTATGCGCCGCTGTAAATCTCCATGGAAATCGGCCGCAACGAAACAACGCAATGGGATCGTTATCGCTTTGAGCGACAATAACGATCTTAATTGTTCGACCGGTATTTGAAAACACAAACGGGCTCTGCGCCGCATTCCATTCCCAATCGCGAACAACCCAATTGCGAACGCTCTTTTTGCGATATCTAATTTATTCACGCTTTCTCAGTATTATTCGAAATACGGACGACGGATCACGATTACGCATTGTCATTCGATTTACTTAAATTGATTTAAATTATATACTGTCTGAAGACTTAAAATTATTTGTAGTTCGATTGTCACGTTTCACTCGAAGTAAACGGTCTCACCTGGATCACTAAATCTCCCAAAGAGGTCAACTGTCTCCAGCGGCTAATCACGACGAAAGACGCGTTTAAATTGGCTGCGTGTCCGTCCCGTGACCGTAACAGCGTCACCGTTTCGAATAATCCATGCTAAATGATCGGAGCCAGTTGAACCACTACCACTTGGCCACGAAGGCGCGCGTAATGGCGATCGTTGTCCGATATCGATTCACCCACGAACCGTGTACACGTCTTTCCCGAGAAGCGTGTCGTAAAACAGCTTCGAGGCCTTGTCCCTCGAGGCGAGAAACAGTTAAAAACGTTAGATATTTCCTCGAAAGATCTAATGAAATTGCACGAGCTATAATAAAGATACAACGTATCGTAATCGTTGGAACAGAAGTTGTATCAGATTGAGAAATCTCATTCGAACAAGTACGAGCCGTTTCACAATTTATAAAATCTAATTGAAAATTGAACTGCAATTTTGGTCGCGACTTCGGCAGATTCTTTGGCCGACCGCAAAACTTCGGGGCTTTCTTTTCGGCGAACGAAAGATGATAAAAACGCGGCGCGTTGCGGTCGCGAGAAATATACGGGTCTCGGTTTACGAGTACAAGCGAAGGGGCGACGGTGNCAACGTATCGTAATCGTTGGAACAGAAGTTGTATCAGATTGAGAAATCTTATTCGAACAAGTACGAGCCTTTACGTTTCACAATTTATAAAATCTAATTGAAAATTGAACTGCAATTTTGGTCGCGACTTCGGCAGATTTTTTGGCCGACCGCAAAACTTCGGGGCTTTCTTTTCGGCGAACGAAAGATGATAAAAACGCGGCGCGTTGCGGTCCCGAGAAATATACGGGTCTCGGTTTACGAGTACAAGCGAAGGGGCGACGCGAGTACACGAAGGGCGCGGCGGATTATGGGGATTTGCGGTCGGCAGGTCGCGAAATTATACCGTGAAGCGAGAACAAAAGAGCGAACGGTTCGTACGTCCATCCAGAAATTTTATGGCGCCGCTCAGGGTACGGGGAGAGCGCAGTTTAACATCAATTAAGCNCGTACGTCCATCCAGAAATTTTATGGCGCCGCTCAGGGTACGGGGAGAGAGCGCAGTTTAACATCAATTAAACCGTCTAAAAGCTGCCTCTCGCCTGGCAATGAGCGAATTAATTCTCTTATTTAATGCGAGCTCTTTTTGCGTTCGCCTATTTTTTCGCGCTCCCGTTCCCGTCTCCTCGTGGGATAATATTTTTCGTCGTCCTTACCTTTTTCTGGATCGTCCTTCAGTTTTTTTTTTTTCTTTTGCCGGGTACTCTCGTAATATATTCAGAGTCAGGTGAGGCCAGATAACGTCGGCCCGCGCGAACGATTGATACACGGCGCTGGAGAAAAGGGGAAGTTAAGGGACGGAAAAGATTGCACGTTTTCATCGTTCGCGGGGAAAGCTCGCGCGAGTTATCAACGCCTCGGCGCGAGTCGTAAACCGTGGTCCAATGACGCGATAAAAATTCATCACGTGTTAAGAGGCGTCGGGGAGGGAGAGGAGAGAAAAAGGTAACGGGTCGGAGGCAGGAAGAAGAGGCCGAGGAGGACGGTATCCACTTTAAACGGAACTCGCGACCCTTTGCTTCGGGATCATTTATGACGTTTAAAAACTCGTTAAAAAGTTGGTCGATGCGAACGGGTATAGATCCAACGGCCCCCCTCCCCCCTCTCGTACCTCGTGCCTTGATCCACGCTACTTTCCGCGCGCCCCTTCTCCCTTTCTCTATCTGCCACGGCATGGGGATTATAAAAGTTTGATAAGGCGATAAATAATTATCCTCGAACCCATCGCGAGCTGTGGCTAACTTTTGAGTTGCTCTACAGTTTTCAACCCTCCCTTCTACTCTCCCGCGTTTTTCTCTTTTTTTCTCTCTCCCAAGCTGTTCCTGATCCACGCCCATTTTTCCTATCGCCGCTATTAAATCGTCCAGCTGGTTATATCCACTTTTATTGTTTTGACTTCGGACCTTTTTCTTTCGGTAATGAAACGTCACGCTCTTCAGAAGATCTTTTTATCCCTTGATTACTTCATTGTAGATTTTCATTCGTTCGTATACTGTTCGCCGCGGCGTGCGTCAATATTTTATTAAAAATACCGCGGTACGTCTACCGGTGAAAAGATAAGAGAGCCTGATAAGTTACTGAATGCAATCAAGGAGAAAATATCGCGTGCACGCTGTTGCGCATCCAACAATTTTTGCAACCTCCGCGGCTGCAACCTTTCTTACCTATTCCCGTTCCCCTTATCTTCTTGCTTGCTCGCGGTCCGGGTATCTCTCTTCGCGACCTCCCACATAAGTCTTCCCTCTTCGTCCCATTCTTTAACTTATCTTGCCAAACTTGTTTCTTCGGCACTTTGTTCTTCAATTTTTCCCTCTATTTTCTGTTCTTCCAGGAACCCCGCGTAATCTCTGCGTGTTTATCTTCTCCGTTCGTTCTTCTCATTATCTTCCGCCTCTCTCTACGTCGCTTCAACTCCTTCCCGAATGCGACTCCTTATTTGCGCTTCTTCTTTGTCAACCGGCTCGCTCCTCCTTCCGAGTTTACCGCCGCTCTCCTCCTAAACACCGGCCGTACCCCCCGTTCTTCCATTTTTTCTCCGTTTTCTTGATGCTTCAATCTGGCCGCGCTCCCCCGCAATTCTCGACCGTTCCCTTCTCACGATCTCCCGCGAGTCAGCTCCGTTTACCGAGAAACTTTCCACCGCTCGGCGCGCTCCGACGTGCGAGCGAGCGAGGTTCTTACGCCCGTAGGAACGCGACGGGTACCTACGTCGACGTCGGCGATATTCGCTGTCGTATCCAAACGGCGCGTCTCGCTCCTCGAGCTTTACGACCGCTATCGAGCTTCGTGACCGGGAACTCGAGCCGAGGGCCCGTGGATTTTCGACTCTCGCCGTCCGAGGGGAATCTCCACTTCTCCGTAGGCTATAATTTTCATCCCCCGCCGCCGTCGGCCGGTTATACACCCGCGATTCCGCGCGTTACGTAGGGACTTATTACGTACAACTTTCGGACGACCGCGCGACCGGAGAACCGACACGGGAACGGCTTCGTGCACGATTTATTCGTGGCTCGAGTCGCCCCCAGTTTCATAACCGACCGGCTTTCGTCGAGTAACCGGAGGTCGCGTGGTCACGACGAGGAAGGCGAGTCGCACAAACTCGTACTCACAATTAGACAGCCTTTTTTTATTCGCCAATTACCTACGGATAATGGTTGAATTATAGAGCACGATAAACGGAGAAATCTAATCCTACTTACCTTTAGCCCCCCAATTCGATACGTCATTAATTGAATCGTATTATCATATTATCGGGCCACCAAACTCGTGTACAAAGGCCGACAGGATAAATTTCAACTCCGTTCTCAAAATATATACAACTGAATTCACTTCCAATAATTCATATACAGGGTGTCTCATTTTAATCTTTACACGCGCTCTTCTCGAAAAATATTCATTTTTCGACAAAAGTGTTTAAAGGAAACATTAAAAAGTTAGAAAGGACATGCAATGGTGGACACTGTTTTTTTTTTAGATGGAGGCGCCTCCGAGATTCGAAGGTGACCTTTGTTTTTTTAAATGGAACCACCATCTTTTAAACACCTACGATGATAGTCCCTTTCATTAAGAACTTAGTTACTATAATTGTTCAAGGTCATTCAAGGTCACGGTCGGAGAAAAGCATACGAAAAAGTATAAGTAATCGACTAGAAATTTTTGAAAACATTCACTAACATTGAAGGACCTTAGTACGTTTAGTACAAGTCTCTCTTGCGATAAACGCATTCTGCTTTCGTATTTTAACCTTGAATGACTTCGAGCAATTATAGTCACTGAATTCCTAATGAAAAAGACTATCATCGTAGGTGTTTAAAAGATGGTGGTTCCATTTAAGGTAGTACTGTCGTATATTGATCGTCAGTACTGATTTTGATAAAATTACATAGTATGTATTTAATTAGCATAAAAATGATCCAATTAAATTTTTATGGACCTCGGGTACCTATGAAAAAAGTTATAGGCATTTCAACATTTGCGAGTTTAACATGTAGTCTTATGGGAAACGATGATTTTCGCTTACTAATTTACGTATTATATAAGATTGTCAGTTTTAATTTTAACAAATATTGGTGGAGCAATGAGCAAAAGCATAATAAACATTTTGCTTGCCTCAAAATTTGGATTGGATACTCGTGAGAATAATAACAAGCAATTCAATAAATAAAAATATCATTTTTGACATAAAGCAGACGGCGATAATATGAATGTGGCAACGCTGCAAAAGAGGTTAGAGCGCGCGCTGTTCAAAACATAACGCACTTGATGACTTGAGGTCTGGTGCCGTTTATCAGTTTCTACTCCAGTCGTTTCTTCACAAATACAACATTTTATGTAAAAAATCGACGCCAAGCCAATGCGTTTTTCTTCTTTAATGTTTGTTAATGACAAAGCACTTTTGCATACACGACAAAACATTTTTCTGGCTAAAGTTTGAATATGAATAATACGTCGACCTTCAATAACAGAATTATTTTCTTCTTGATTATTTTTCTCTTCTGAAGTTTTTAATATTTTGTCAACATCACTATTCATATTTTTTTGCAGGTTAGGTGACTGAAATATACGCGCATTATTCGGCTTTAAACTTTTGCTACTTCCGATTGTTGAATTCGTCTTTTGTATACTTTTTTACTCACTCTTACGCCTTTCCAAAAATATTTTTTCTTGCCGGTAGTACTCATCATTAATTAATTGCAGCCGAGACCGACTCAAGATTGCGCGCGACACAAAGCCGTCTGCTAAACGCGCGTGCAGCCAAGTACGACGTTGTCACATATAAAAACCACTAAAGTCAAATGAGATGAAACATTCATTTGACTAGCTACGTACCGACAGTACTACCTTAAAAAAACAAAGGCCACCATCGAATCCCGGAGGCGCCTACATCTAGAAAAAAACAGTGTCCAACATTGCATGTCCCACTTCGAATAGATTACGTTTCGTTTAAACATTTTCTTCGAAAAATGAATATTATTCGAGAAGAGCGCGTGTAAAGATTAAAATGAGACACCCTGTATATGGCATTGCCACTCTAACGAAACGTTCAATTGCTTCCGCTAATTAGGTATATCATATTATCGCCCCGTTTCGTGCCCCGACGACTCGTTTTCTATAATTCTCCGAACCACGGTCCTCAGTTATTCACCGGTTCCGTATCGTAATTCGCCGATGATCCGGGACAATGGTCGAATGCATCTTAAGACGGGGGAACCGCGTGGAAAAGAGCACGGAATGGAAGGACAACGGGGCCGACGGGGGGGGTGGGCGGCATGGGTAGTGGCGCGGACAAGAGGAGGGTAAATCGTTGCATCGGTAATGGCCGCCATTGTGGCTTGATGAGGCGACCGTGTGTGCGTGCAGGTTGCCATTGTGTGAGTCCCATCGAGCATTCAGACGACGCCGGGGGGGTGGCGGCGGCGGTGGCGGAGTGCAATTCGGGGGTGGCTCGAAACGCCGGCGCTATCGGTCGGCGCAGGATAGCAGTAGGTAGCTCTACGGATTATGCAGAGCCGGGAGTTAGCCTTCTCTGTCTCCACCTCTGGCATCCGTCGGACAGAGACGGCGCGACGGGCACGTCGGAACGGGGGTGGCGCGACGGAGAGGGCGAGACGTCGACTCAACGCGTGCACACGAGTGTGCGGCGTGCGACGTGTGCGAGCGGTTCCGTTCGCGGTTCGCGACGGCGTCTGCGCTCGCGCGACGAGAGCGACTCGCTAGAGCCAGGAGCTCTACAGCGGCTACGAGAGGAGACCCGCTGGCTGGCTGGCTGGCTGGCTAGCTCGCGGAGCACGGCGTCGGTCGTGGGACAATTTATATGCTAATTTATATGCGCTTAATAACGATGTCCGACGGTGCTTACCGACACGCCCTCCGGGCGGTGCCCGCCGCCGATTAAATCGATGCGAGCGTTGGCCCGCGCCGATCTCTCGGTCGAACGGCTCGACCGCTTCTGCGTTACGCCTCTGCACGTAGCCGGCCGATGCGCGTCCCGGCGCCGGTTTTTCCTTCGAATTTAGGGATTCGTTAGAGCGACGGAATTGGACTGTCACGGTGGAGTGGCCGATCGCGGCCTGCTCGTGGATCCGACGCGGCGGTCTCGGTGCTCGTCGATCGTGACGGTCCGACGCGACGTGACGTTTCGACCGCAAGATGGAATCGACGGTGACGGTAATCGCGGCCGGGTACGTCGACAGGTTATTACTCCGTTGTTTGTCGTTCCCGTCCCGCCGCCGTGATTGCATAACAAATGGGAATCTGCTACTACTGGAACGCGGCCGAGAAAATAATCCGAAACCCGTTCGCAAATTCGAATTATTTCTACCGAAAACTCCGTCTGTTGACACGGTCGTACGTCTCGCCGTCGTCACCGGGTAATTACGTTTGGCCCCGCGCGCGGTAACCGGATCTAGCCCGTTCGATGGGTCAATGACGGTAAAAGTCATGGAAGAGAGCGGCGAGGGTGCGCACGACGCGGCGTGTAACAGGTTGCAGCGATGTAAAGTAATTAAAGGCGGTTTAATTAATAGAGTTTCAAATGCGAACGCGGATAGGTAAGCAGATCCGCGTTTTGGCGATCGGTTCGTTAAAGGGATTCGTAACGTTTAAAGCCGATGAACATTGGCGGGCGTATTTACCGCGCGGGAACGCGAATCGGTCGGACGAGAGCTCTCGATATCTGTTCGCCTCGTTCCACCTATCGCGCCCGGCACGTCAAACGTTGTTTCGACGTATTTATTAGGAAGAAAAACCGGCATCGAATTTCTGTCGAGGATCCATCGAACGAACTTACCGTTCGAAACCGAGTTCCACGAGTTATTCCCAACTTCGGGTGGAAATCGTAGACAAACACGTCGGGCGGTTCTCTCTCTTTCCACCGAAATCTACATACGCGTATATAACTGAGAAGTTGGGGAAACTGCGTTTCGGGAAAAACGATTTCGGTGTTTCGCCTGCCACCGCGTATCGCGATGTTTCTGTCTTCCGGAAGCCGCAACAATTTTCGGAAGTTTCGAGTGGAATGGTAAAAATCGAGACGCGAAACAAGTACCGTGTCATTGAAATATGAACAAATACTTTTGCGAGACGTACGAAATAGAATAGAACGAAATTCCCACTGTCAAATCCCAACGATCGCACGTTTGCATCGTATCGGGATATACAGGGTGTCCCAAGTTTTAATGTTCAAACATTGTCAATTTATTCTATGGCACAAAGTAAGGAAAAAATGTTACGTAAATATAGGTCATTTAGAGCTTCATTAAGAAGTTATAACAAAAATTCAGAATAGGAATAATAATCAACTTGTTACTACGAGCATTGGCTTGAATAGATCAGCACATGCCGCGTGTTTATTTAAGGAGGTTCTACCGGTAACAGTTTTAAAATTACGAAAAATCTAAAATTTAGCGCATGAGTAGATATTGGTTAAATAATGACTCTGTTAAGTTTTGGTGAACTTTCATGGGACGATAGAAAAGTTCTGAAGATTTCAATTTAAATTGTTTTTCGCAAATATCTAAGTTTCTATTCGTCGGACGATATATATGCATAGGATCGAAATTATAGATTGATAAATTCTCTACAACAATCATTCTTGGTATTTTTTTCCTACGAGTAACGGTTTTCAAAATAACACGCGACAAAATTTTAAATTTTCGAACCAAGCCGCTTACATCATTCTTCCGAAAACTTCAAGTTTTTACCGCGTGTTATTTTGGAAACCGTTGCCCACAAGAAAAAAATACCAAGAATGAGTGTTGTAGAGAATTCATCAATCTATGATTTCGTTCCGATGCATATATATCGTCCGACCAATAGAAACTTAGATATTTG
>SMSR01010365.1:51606-68431 GCA_019453355.1 Ceratina japonica
AGAGAGAGAGAGAGAGAGAGAGAGAGAGGGACCTACTCGATGGAGTTCCGTAAAGAGATTTTCATTATGAATGCTGGAGACTGAAAGACACTGTTCTGCGAGAGGTTATGAAAATTTAACACGCCGGAACTCTGGTTTCAGCCAGATCGCGACAAACCGTTCTATCCATTCTCGCGCAGCCAGTTTCGGTCCCCCGATCTCTCTTTTTCCTCCGCCGTTTCTACTTTTCCCGTTCCTCCCGTTCCCCGCGGCCCCGTTTCTCTTTCTCGTCATCTGCGATAGTTCTGACTAATAAATACGAGGGAAAGAGGCGTGTATTACTCGGTAAAATGGTTTTATACCGGCGAATAGAAAATTTCACGTTCCCTAATGGCGACGTTAACGGCGAACGAAGACGCGGATTTCAATTCGCCGCGTTAAAAGCAATATTTGAAAAAAATTTAACCGCGTTGAATTCAATCTCGGAGTTGGGGTCAGTCGCATTTTTATTATCGGCTTTACGTTTTAAGCGAGCAATTACTTGTACCGTTTTTTTTTTTTAAGAGAAAAGTAGAAAATATTAAGTGGTACTCGCGAGCTCTTTAATCTCGCGGTATCGTGGCCGTTGAACGTATATCATCTGAAATATCTAATGTGAATACGGTTAGATTAAATCTGAACTCGATCGATTCTGGTCACCGTCAGGAAACTCCGGCCTTGCCTTTCGCCACGGGACGATTTATTTCTGCGGCACGCCGCGCCGCGCACCTGCAGGAAAAACGGTCGCGCGAAACGTGCGGCATTCCACGCCGGGATACCGTTTCCCTGTTCGCTCGCGTTTCGGCCGTATCCGCCGGGGATTTACGGCGGAACGCGCGCACGTAAACGCGTGCGAAATTCTTTCAGTTTCGACTGTCCACGCGGAGCAAACGACGCGTCTGAATTATGCAAAACAATTTCCACGCGCGCGTCTAAACCGGCTAACCGACCGATTTCGCCCGCGGACACGAATCGCGAATTACTTCGCCGGTCTGCAGTCTTGTTTCCCGGACGGACATTCGTTTAACACGGTTTACAATAGCTATTCTCGTTTATCTTAACGAAACTAACACTTGAAATTTGTTTACAACCGGCGCTCTGAATGGAAAACACTTTTTATACCTTGTAGATGTAAAGAGGTACGTTCATCCTGTTTGCTTTTTATTAAATCGTTGAACGTTTTAAAGCGAGCGAAATAGTCTATTGTGTTAAAACAATAGCGGACACGCAGGAATTTCGATGCATCGCGTAATTCTGTTTCATTCAAAAATATCATTTTCAAAGGCTGGTTGCGCGGAATGTTTGTTTGGAAAAATGGATTCGTTATTAACTCGACATCCGCGTAGTTAATACTTAATATTTTGTTTTAAAATAAACCGCGTACAAATAACTCCGATTCGTTTTCTTCGATTTCGTTAGATAATCGCTACAATCGAGTATTTGCGTCGACGTTGCCGGATCGAATCGATAACAAATACAGACGTTGCTCCGGTGGGTAAATCAAAATTAAAAATTCCAATTAATTTCCACGGCCGCGTACACGGCCGAACGTTTCTCTCACTCGGTTATCGCGCGCCGCACTTCGCGCTAAAAAGCAAACTCCGCTCCAATCTATTTTCCACTCAGCCGAACGAATCTTTCCTATTACAAACAACCAGGCGTCCGATCGAAGTTTGCCTCACGAATCGAACCACGGTTCCCCGAAGCCGCCGCGCGAACAGACTCGCACGTTGAAGCACGTGCTGCTGCCAGCCGACGTACCGTGTGTACTCCGCCGCCACCCACGTCACGGCCGCAACACGGTTCCTATCTCTTTCCCCGTAATCGTGAGTCGTGGTGTCGCCGAGGATTCCCTCGTTCCCGAGGACCCGCTCGAAGGCTGTTTGCCGAGGTGAAGCACGACGGTGTACCTGATCCATCGACCGCGAACGCCGCCGCGGCGCACTCCTCCACTTGTCTCATCTCTCCGTCTACGCACACACCGCCGCCACGCAAGGATTCGGATAATATACGTTGACGTTCCTCGAGGATAGGTACACGCGAGAAAACTGGCCGCAAAGGGGACCGGGACAACCGACCGGGATGAACTCTGAACGAGAGACGAGCATGGGTCGCGATTCGCTTTGGTACCGAGGGACAGTCTGATGTAAAGCTTGAGGAGTTATTTGACGGTGTGAATGACCTTTTAGGATTGGAAGTTGATTACAGAATCATGAAAAAATTATGTTTTTTGAAACAGATGTTTTGGATGATTTCAACCACCGTATACTTAGCGCACTAATGAAAAATTATTAGTGACAAATGTATGGATAATTTAGGGAAGAATTTAGGGAAATTTAGGGAATGAGTTGTAGAATTTTAGGTGTCCTAATTAATTAGTTATAACAAAAACAGAGTAGACCGTTAAGATAGCGGAAAGGTAATATTTTTAAAAAATTTTTAATCGCAAATGATGCAGAATAATTTAGGGAAGCGATCCTTATGGTTTTTATAATTTAGGGAATCCGAAAACAGTTGTTAATTAGTGAATAAAGTTCCATCATTTCAATGCATCACACTATACCTAAACTCGATTGTCAGGACAACGAAAAATTAATATATTCTACTGGTTTTTCAACTGCAAATAGTGTAGAACAATTTAGGAAAGCAATCCCTACAATTTTTCTAATTTAGGGAATCCGAAAAAAGTTGTTAATTAGTGAATAAAGTTACATCATTTCAATGCAACACACTATACCTAAATTCGATTGTCAAGATAAAGAAAAAACAAAATTCCTCTTTATTTTCAATCGTAAATGATACAGAACAATTTAGGGAAGCGATCTCTACAGTATTCATAATTTAGGGAATCCGAAAAAAGTTGTTAATTAGTGAATAAAGTTACATCATTTCAATGCAACACACTATACCTAAATTCGATTGTCGAGATAGAGAAAAAACAAAATTCCTCTTTATTTACAATCATAAATGATACAGAACAATTTAGGGAAGCGATACCTACAGTTTTTATAATTCAGGGAATCCGAAAACAGTTGCTAATTAGTGAATAAAGTTTCATCATTTCAATGCAACACACTATACCTAAATTCGATTGTTGAGATAGAGAAAAAACAAAATTCCTCTTTATTTACAATCGTAAATGATACAGAACAATTTAGGGAAGCGATACCTACAGTTTTTATAATTTAGGGAATCCGAAAACAGTTGTTAATTAGTGAATAAAATTACATCATTTCAATGTAACACACTACCTCAATTCGATTGTTGAGATAGAGAGAAAACAAAATTCTTCTTCATTTACAATCGTAAATGATACAAAACAATTTAGGGAAGCGATCCATATAGTATTTATAATTCATGGAATCCGAAAACAGTTGTTAATTAGTGAATAAAGTTTCATCATTTCAATGCAACACACTATACCTAAACTCGAATGTCGATATAGAGAAAAAACAATCGAGTTTAGGTATAGCGAGTTACATTGAAATGATGTAACTTTATTCACTAATTAACAACTGATTTCGGATTCCCTGAATTATAAAAATTGTAGGGATCGCTTTCCTAAATTATTCTGCATCATTTGCAGTTGAAAAACCAATAGAATATATTAATTATTCGTTGTCCTGACAATCGAGTTTAGGTATAGTGTGATGCATTGAAGTGATGAAACTCTATTCACTAATTAACAACTGTTTTTGGACTCCCTAAATTATAAAAACCATAGAGATCGCTTCCTTAAATTATTCTGCATCATTTGCAATTAAAAATTTTTCAAAAATATTACCTTTCTGCTATCTTGACGATCTACTTTGTTCTTGTTATAACTAATTAATTAGGACTCCCAAAATTCTAAAACTCATTCCCTAAATTTCCCTAAATTCTTTCCTAAATTATCCATACATTTATCACTAATAATTTTTCATTAGTACGCTAAGTATACGGTGGTGATTTCAGTGCGGGTGGGACAAATGATCGCACGTTGAAATATGGATTCATCTTAGATTAGCCATTTGCAATTGTGATTTAACGGAATCTCGGGAAGTTTATCGGTATTCACGAGGTTTATTGGCATCTTCAAAGCGTGCTCTTTATGATCCAGAAATTCCGCCCGTTATTATCCTTGAACTTTGCGCGTGAAACTGAACGTTCAAATTACTTCGCTTCCGAGTCTAAGTTCCAGTTTAAATTTAAATTGTTTACACGATTGTTTCGTCGCTGTTCCTCGGATATTTTTGCTCGCGAGCTTCCTTATCGCGTGAAAAGAGAGTATTCCGCAGTTCCTACAAAATCCTCGGTCTTATCGTATCTCAAACAACTAGTAACCTTAATCACCCCTTGGCTTCTTCCGGTTCCAGTAAAAGTTCGCGAGCGTTACGGATTTCCTGCTTCCCTTTAAACTGAATCTTGTCGCGAGAAGAAAACAACGCCCGCTTCGATCCGCCTTGTTTGCTTTAGAATAGGACCGGTTAAGAAAACATGGAACATTATTTAAATACTGGACTATTTCCGATCCAATTTCCAAACTGGCGAGCCAAGAGCAATCCCAAAAACTTTTCATTGAAATACGACAACAGTGCCATTATTGCTTCGTATAACGATTTAAAAGCTTGTCAGTGCATTATGATATTATTATACGTCGTCAACTTCTCCTCGATTGTTCGATAATTCGTTTTATTCGTTGTGTCCGATCTAAATTATTTGTCGACCAATAATTTTTGGGGACACGTGTCGCCGATGCCGCTCGTAACACCCGAAAACAACGTGACAAACGGTCCCACAGAAAGACGCCGAAGGAGGGACAAAGAAACGGAAGTCTCGGGGCGATCTCGCGGCGATAACCCAGTGACACGGACCCGCGGGCGAGTTTTCTCGTATCCAGAAACTATTGTCGACCGGTATTTACGTGTAACGACGGTATTTATGTTCCGGATCGGTGTTGGTGGGTTTTATCTGGTCCGCAGCCTGATTGCAGGGTCAAGTGAGATCGCCGAGCTTATCTGTTTAACGAGTTTCCTGTTTCGTCTGTTTTTCTTTCCTCCGTCCCGGCTGTTTGTTCCTTCCGAGCACGTGGAACGATTGCACGTCTTAATTCCTTAAATGGCCTGGCGAAAAACAATCTCTCAGTACCGGAGCCCCGCTGTATTTAATTGTATCCGCCGAAAAACCTCTCGATTTCAAACGATACCCATTGTCAGTATTTACGCCGCTTCTTTTAACGCGTTTTTCCTCGCTCGAATTTCTTCCCTGCTCGTCGAACAAAATTCCAAGCCATAAACGCGGACTGAAAAATCAAAATTTAATGCGGAACATCCGGACGTTTTATAATTTAATTCCTAACGACCGTACGTTTAAACGTCCGTTTGAGTGGAACGGTTGTGACGAGCGCGGCCTCTAAAACATACTGACAAACTTAACGTTTCGCCACCAGCGGGCAAACTAAATTCGGGCCCGCGGCCGGATAATTAATCAGACCATCAAAATCCGCGCAGTTTACATTCGGATCCGCAAACACGCGACGCGCAGTTTAATTGTTACAATGCATATAGGTGACGGGCGGGGGAGGAGGGGCGCTTTGCTCTACAATTAACCGAGATACCGTCATAGAAACGGCCAAGTGGTATCGGGGACAAGGGTTAAATGTAAACCGTCCCTGTGTAACCGGCCGGCCGGGTTCTTCAATGCAGATGACGTCGTTTCGGCCATTAACGTCCAGTGTCGCCGTTGCGAAATTCAAAACCATCTACCGTCCGCCCTCGGGCGCGTTTCCCCGTGACTCGACGCGATGGAGCGTCAAATCCATAAGAATTGAATTGTCTCGACGTGACGAGCCACTCCCAACGAACGATCGAGCCGCGCGACCGGTAAGGTTCGCGGTCGCTCGCGTACCAGCTGAAATCTTAACTCGCCTCGTGCTGACTCGCGACCGAACGATGTTAAGGTTAAGAGGATTCTCGTGGGCGTTCTACGACGCTCGTTGAAATGCCATCGCTAAAGACGTCTGCCTAGCTAGCCCCACCACTTGAATAAAATTTAAAGAAAAATTTATACAATAATGCGCTATTTATGCACTTTTCAAATCCGTAAGAAAAAAATTTTGCGCTCTTGTCGTTTAGTAAAAATAAAATTTTTGTGATGGGTAGGCTGACTAGGCTGTCAGTGAGCCCCCCCACGTATTAATTATAAGCAATTTTCAAAAATAAATACGAGGGATTTATGCGCTAATTATGCGCTAGCATATAAGAATAATTTCGATTTTTGCGCTCTATTCTCTAAAGGACTTTCCTCTTAGTGCAAATGGAAGTTTTGCCTTGTAACTTGTTAATATTACTAAAATTACATCACTGGACTATGCACCATAAATACTCGATTTATGGGCTATTATTTTCAATTAGTTCTGATTTTTGCGCTCAATCCCCTAAAGAAGCTTAGTCTTATATGGGATTGGTGTAAATTCGTATACTTTAAATGTTATTTACAATGTTACGAAAATTTTGACATTATGTATAACAATTTTATTATAAACGTAAATATAATGCTTTCTCATGTATTACATAATATATAATAAATAGTATTCAAGTAATATACAAATAATATGTGTATACTTATAATTCTATAGATAGATTAAATAAACGCGACATAACTTCGCTGAAACGAAATAAGGAAGCACAAATATTAAAATTGCCTAAATTGTAAGAGCGTATTCGAGACTTTGATTATAAGAGCGTGTTCGAGCGGGCCAAGACTGCGAGCTTGGACAAGAAGTCCAAAAACAAAAAAGAAGACACAAGAAGAAGATTAAAATGCGATGTACGTTCATTAGTGAAATAAAAGTTAGATAAAGTGTCACGCGTCTAAAAGTTATTGAATCGCCTACAAATAATAATATTTAATTCGAGAATTTGTTGGACAAAGTTGAAAAACGTAATCTTGGTGATATTAACAAGTTACAAGGAAAAACTTCCATTTGCACTAAAAGAGAAATCCTTTAGGGGATGGAGCGCAAAAATCGAAATTGTTCTTATATGATAGCGCATAAATCCTGCGTACTTGTTTTATAATTAGAATTGTTTATAATTAATATATGAGGGTGGCTCACTGACAGCCTAGTCAGACCCCCCATTAAAAAAATTCTGTTTTTACTAAATGACAAGAGCGCAAAATTCTTTTCTCACAGATTTGAAGAGCGCATAAATAGCGCATTATTATATAATTTTTTCCTTAAATTGTATTCAAGTGGGGCTAGCTAGGCAGACGTTCGTTAAAGACCATTGTGTCGTAGAGGAAGTGGGAACGTTCAGTGTCAAGAATCAATTTGTTTTTCAAGAATAATATTGAAACACTTTTATTCGATTTTCGAGGAAATCATTAGAGAACGAAAGAATTATCGTTATTGCTACAAATATGAAATATCTGTTCCGTCTCTGCTCGGTGGAGTTCAATTTAGATCGGATATACATTTGCATTAGATAGCCAATTTTTAAATTAGAGCCATGTGCGCGTTAGACACTGTGAAAAAGCGTGGAAATAAAGTATGCAAACAGCGCGTATACATAGATACTTGCCGATGGACGGGTTTGCAGAAGATAAAGCGAAAAGCTTATCAGATAACGGTGGCCGATGTTTACAAAACTGGACGTTCGGCTTTATGACAGATAAACTTGTATCGGAAACTAAATCTGTCGGGAATTCAATAAAGACGCTTTCCAATATCGGAACAAAAGAATTTATCTTACCATCAATTTGTAACCGTATCGAGTGTAGCTGAAAATAAAACGAACGCTTTTCGCTTTTCGAAAAATGAGGGGAGAAAATAGCGGCGGAGAGTTTTTACGCGGCTGTTCGGTCTCGCGCATAACGCGCGCGGCCCGTACGCGTTTGTACATTATCATCCGTTTCGAATGCAATTACACCTGACTGCGCGCAGGTAATCAGCTTTATTTGTGGCCCGGCGAGATCTGTCAGCTAAATAACTAATCAGACTCGATAAATGGCAGTTCCTTGAACCGCGGGACGCGTTCTCATTGTAATGATCTCGCCGGTGCGCATTGATACCGGTCGTGCATCCCGTAAGTCATGCGCGCCGATGCGGCTCATGCGAGGGCTCGTCGCTTTTGTGTTTCTCTTGTCAGTCGATTACAATATAAACGATTTATCATACTCTGCGCGGGGACGTTTCAAAAGCTAAAGTATATTTCGAATCCATCCAGTCGCGGGACTTATGCGCTCGTCGAAGGCTTGTTTGTCGAGTACCGGCCATTCTTTTCTTGCCATTTAGCGCGTTTTATAGCGTGAAAGCTACATTCAGGGTCCATAAACCGGTAATCAACCGGCACAATGTACGCCGACTAAATGCGCCCGTGATTTTTGATTTATTATGTATTCTGTAAGTTTTTATGAACCGTGTGCGCGTGACCGAGCGTTTCTTACGATCATAAAGTGACCAACTGTGCGCACAACGATCGGTATTACCATTAACATTTTAAGGCTCTTAAAGAGATCCGCGCAGTTCAGAAACTCGCTCCCCTACGAACTTCCCAATTAAAGAACAATAATGCTACCAATTTTCGTTGGTCCCTCGACGTCCTCTTCGTCAGACGTCCCGATTGCGTCGCGACGCGCCGCGACGGCATCGTCCAATTCCGGTGACCGTCGCGACGCGTACATTCATGTTTCGGCGGGTGCAAATTACGATTCGGAGCTCGTTATCCCGAGGGCGAACGAGCCCGGCAAGATACTCCTCCAATAATCCAGCGAAACAATTATCGGCTGACAGGCCGTGTAGTCGCGCGGGAAAGAAACAAAGTCGGTCGGGGCAGGGCGAAAGCCTCGTCCTCGTCGTCGATTACCCCCCCGGTCCCGTCCCGTCCCGTTGGCTGCTTCCGCAGTCGCTCGGACTGCAACGCCGGACGATCCTCGTAATTGCATCGTGACCCGTTCTTTCGCTTTTCCGCCCGTCACCGGCCGCGAAACGAGGCTCTCGCCTCGCCTCGCCTCGCCTCGCTCGAACCGGCTTACAGCTGCGCCAGCTTTTCGTCGTTCGCTCGTCCCGTGCCAGCCAGCTCTTTAACCAGCCCTTTCTCTGACCTTGTCTTTATCGGAAGACCCTTTTCGCTGCCGCTTGATGGACACAATGTCCGCTCGGCCTCGGGGCTAACCCATTAACAGCCCGAGATCTTTTAGCGTGGCTGGCTACGAGATGAGCGACGGGATCTGTCATGCAAGCACGTTCTATATGGATCGGCAAGAAACGGAAACGAGCATTTTTTCGTACCAAGTCGATCACGTAGCACTGGATACTCGTGAAATGAGAGACGCTTATTTTAAATATTTGGGAACGTTTTAATTGGTAAAATATTACTGTTAGTCACGATGAAGAGATACATAATCTGTATATATAAAAATGAGTTCCTAATCTTTGTCGCCAGTAAACTCGAATATCGCTTGAGCGATTAAGCTCAAATTTATGAGTGACGTTTGACGCATTACTGGGAAGGTTTAGAGACCAGATTGAGCAATGGTGCATGGGTCTAAGTATGAGTTGTTAATCTACGTCGCCAGTAAATTCGTATACCGTTCGAGCGACTTAACTCCATTGTTCGAGGCAAATTACCTTGAGGATGGAATATTTTCTGTTATATTTGAACAAACCTGTTGTCTAACATATAATATCGAAAGTTCCAGAGTGGGACCATGATCGCGATGAGAGTTGGAAACCCATCACATACAGTGTCGTCCATAAATATTCGTACACATTTCGAAACGGTATAAAATTTTTAGTATTGGATCAAAGAACTTCATCTTCTGTGGAATTTTAAAGAGCTTAATTTACTATAGAATGTTTAACAAGAAATTTAAAAAACTTGGTACTCATTAAAATCGAGAGGAAAATAATAAAGGACATGGTTCTTAACTTTATTATTAGGATCTGTAATAAAAATTAAGTGTCTCGTTTGCAGATCTAAGTAAGTTATATGCATGTACAAAGTTTCATCAAAATCGAACAATATTGCTATGCTTTATAAACGATTAGAAATTGAAAAAATCGCAGTTCTCCACGACTTTCAATCTACGACTGGGATAAATTGAAGAATTTTTACATGTTTCGATATGTCTAACTCTTTTATGGTTTCACGGATTTTTATGAAACTTCACACATTCATATAACATTTAGATCTACAAACGGGATGTTTGAAATTTTTGCTAGAGCCTCCAACAAAAAAGTTAAAAATCACGATCTTTTCTTTTTTCTTCGTGATTTCAGCGAATAGTAATTTATTTTAACTGTTAATAACTGTACATAATAAACTAAGCCTTTTAAAAGCCCACAAAAAATTAAGTTAGTTGGCTCCATTTTAAAAAACTTATTCCGTTTTGAAGTGTGTCCGAATATTTATGGACGTCACTGTATATACGAACCACAGGGAAAAACTAAAAATATTATATATACAAAAGCATTAGAATAGTATCATTACTTAAATAAATTATGTTTTATTTCACTAATCTCGCGTAAGAATCAATGAATTTCAACATTTTAACAGTAGTTTCATTGTGTACGACAAAGATTAAGAACTCATTTTTATATATATAGATTATGTACTGTCATGGGCAAATATCAATATGCAAAATTATTTATTGAACGACGTAAATAAATAGATTACATATACAGTGACTTCCATTAGTATTCGGATACATTTTGAAACGGAATAAAATTTTTAGTATTGGTTCAATGAAATTTATCTTCTACGGAATTTTAGAAAGCTTAATTCACTATAGAATGTTTAACAAAAAATTTAAAAAAAATTGATATTCTTTCCAATCGCAAAGAAAATAGTAAAGAACATTTTTTTAATTTTTTTATTAGGGCCTGTAATAAAAATTGGAAGTATCTCGTTTGCAGATCTAAGTAAGTTATATACATGTACAAAGTTTCATCAAAATCGATCAATATTGCTATGCGTTATAAGCGATTAGAAATTGAAAAAATCGCAGTTCTCCACGACTTTCAATCTACGACTCAGATAAATTGAAGAATTTTTACATGTTTCGATATGTCTAACTCTTTTATGGTTTCATGGATTTTTATGAAACTTTACACATTCATATAACATATTTCGATCTACAGACGGGATGTTTGAAATTTTTGCTAGAGCCTCCAACAAAAACGTTTTTATCTTTTGTTTTTTCTTCGAGATTTTGTCGAATAGTGATTTATCTGAATTGTTTGTTACACATTACATATTAAACTAAGTCTTTTAAAAACCCACAAAAAATTAAGTTAGTTAGCTCAATATTAAAAAAACTTATTTCGTTTTGAAGTGTGTCCGGGTATTAATGGGAGTCACTGTNACATATTAAACTAAGTCTTTTAAAAACCCACAAAAAATTAAGTTAGTTAACTCAATATTAAAAAACTTATTTCGTTTTGAAGTGTGTCGGGATAGTAAGGGGAGTCACTGTAGATCAAAATTTCAATTATTTACACTCTTAGCACGGGCGAAGCCGTGCCGGGGAAAAGCTAGTTAGTATATAAAAAATTCTCTCTACATATCGCGTTGTCTGATCATACACTGTCGTCGTTCTACTTAAAATCTCGTGCAATACAATTCTCATAAAATCCTCATCGTTTGTATACAATTTTCGTTTTCCTTTTCGAGATGCCCGCACTCTCGTGTATATAGATCAAAGACAAGCGGCTGTAGATCGTTCACGGCGCGGAATCGGAACATAAAATACCACGGGTCGCGAAACATGTTTCTTTACGCGGTCTCACGGTGCGTCACGCAACGCGTCGGCTGGTTCCGTGACTACACGGCCCTTAGGACGCGACCGGCTCGCGAGTACGTGTAAATTGGAATCTCTCCTTTCCACGACGCGTTTCCCGCTCGGCAAAAAGCGGAAGATCCAGCATCGCGTCGAACAGAGCGCAGCTTCGGAGAAGTTTCCGCGATGCCTCGCGTGCGTTTAACGATACCGCTGTTTTTACGTCGCGCATTTAACCGCCGCGGCGACGAGTTTATCGGACCTCGCCGGATAATCGCTTTGAAGATTGTTTGATCGCGCTTCCGACTTTTTCTTTTTAAATAACAGTTTCCCAGTTCTTAACTCTTTCGCTAGAATCGAACAGATCTCTGGATAATGTCCCGCGCCGTTCTAAACGCCATTTAAAATTGATACTTCCGTTGTCTCTATCCGGAGCAACGTACTTTATANCGACTTTTTCTTTTTAAATAACAGTTTCCCAGTTCTTAACTCTTTCGCTCGAATCGAACAGATCTCTGGATAATGTCCCGCACCGTTCTAAACGCCATTTAAAATTGATACTTCCGTTGTCTCTATCCGGAGCAGCGTAGCGCTACACCGAGAGGTGTGAAAATTTACATATTCCCAGTTTATTTACGATTCCGGTGTAAGTTCCCCGTAAAAATGGTTGTAAATTAGGCGGCGTGACGTTTACGCGCACGCATGCGAGGCAACGCGGTTGTTGCGGTCGGTTGCGTGGACATACTTTGCAAACAGACGACGACGCCGTCGCCTTTGTCGTCAATCGAACGAACGGTTTGGCGCGACGGAGTTGACCCGTGGATACGGCAAAAACGGGACGGAGGTAACGTCTCCTCGCCGGACTTAACAGGGTTAAGGAGGAGGGCTGTTAAATATTTGTTCCGGGACGTGTACACTTTGAGGCCTCGATTGTTTTCGAACGGGCGTTTCGAAGACGGGTTTAACGATCGCCGATCGATCCCGCGCATTCATATTTACCCGAATGCTCGGCCAACAGCGTGGTCCGAGTGTTTCGCGCTGGATTTCTTCTCGGAATTTCCAAACGGAACGGAACTCCTCAAATTTTGTATGTGCATTCGAGAAATATTCATAATTATTTTGAGACTCGACGAAATCGGCGACGAAAATACTCGTCTAAACGTCGTCGAGCGATTTTGCCACGCGTAACTTAATCTTCCCGTCTGGAAATTTGACAATGAGCCGGTGCTCGCAGCTTTGATAAAGTACGAGCTTACGATTATTTACAAGCGAATTCGCAGAGCATTACAGGTTTCAAAGGATTAGACGAGTTAGAGTGTTTTGGATTGGAATAGATAATGCAGGATAAAACAAGATTTGTCTCTGCGACAGCGGCTCGTGTAGGTTAGTCGGTGTAAAGACAGTTTCTCACGATTCTCGGTTCCGTCGTAGTTCAAACAACTTGTATCCTTAATCACCCTTCGTTTCTTCGTCGTGTCGTGCTAAAAGTTCACGACCATTACGTATTTCCTGTTCCGTTGGTAGGTGACCGCGTTGCGAGTCTCAAGGGCCGCCCGTTTCAACTTGTTCTCCGGTGTGTTCAATCGTGTAACTTCCCATTACTCCGCCGGATCGGACAATATTTGTTTTCGATTAAATAAACGCTGTACGGGCATTAATGAGATCGAATACGAGTGGATCAAAGAATCTTTTAACGCGAGTTGAACCTCAACGACTAGGATTTCGTCGGCTCGTATATTTTCGACGAAGACTCGGGTAACTTTCGACCGGGTCCCGTGTCCCCAAACGAGGCAATCTGTTCCGGCCGAACAAACGCGCATCATACATCCATCGATCAAGGGGATTTTTCAAAATAGGACGGCCGTTTGTCGTAAAAAGGAGTCGTCGAGGGCGCAGGAAGGTAACGATCGAGGTTAACGAGATTGATTCCGCGGCGTAACAAAGGTTGCCCGGAATCGAAAGATCGGGACGAAGAAAACGAAGGGGACGAAGAGGAGAGGAGAAGGTCGAGAGGAGGAGAGCCAGGACCGAGAGAGGCGGGAGGAGACAGGTCGAGCGTGACGAGGCCGGCTCCTCCAAAGATCGGATAATAATTCTCGACTAGGTTCGACGTCGATCGAATCTTGACGAGGCGGAAGTCCAGAGGCCTGGTCTCGGTGATCCGGAACACGTTCTTCGATACACGAACGAAGGACCCGGCGTGCGCGCGCGCGTGTGTGCGACCCGCTACTGTGGCAAATGACGAGACGGCGACGTATCCCCGACGAGGGGGAGAGGAAGGGACGAACGGAAGGCGAACGACGGGATATAGAGACGCGGAAGAAATGAGGAATAGGGGAAGGAAAGTGAAGAAAGAGCGGAAAGAGTTGACGCGGGAGACGGGGCGGAGGGCGGAGTGGGGGGCGAGGATAGGAAGAGACGAGGCCGTTTGTACGTCTAGACGCAGGTTCGTATTCGCTCTACCGTGAATCGAATAAATGGCCTCAGCCCGTCTCATCCAATGTCGTCTCCTCCTCGACTTTCCGCTACGGCAATAGCTTTCCGTTGCCGCGATGCGATTAACCTTGAGGACTTCCTTTTCTGGTGCTCGTCCCACCTCTCCATCTATCCCGTTCTGGGTTTCGTTCTAGGTACGGTCGAGTTACGTGGACTAGGTACCTTCTCGATCTTGTTCCCCGCGTCGAGGGTTGTCAATGGGCATTGCCGCGGTTCGAGCCCCCTCGTGGCTTACAACGCTTCGATTTCGCGAAACGCCGCCGCCCCTTGTAACGCGCTTTTCCCCGCTTTCCTCTCCCAAGTCTCTCGAGAATAGCACGGCTGATACTCGGGATCCGTCTCTCCGCTTTCAGTAGCGTTTTACGCGCGAACCGTATTCTTAACTCGCGACCGAGTCACGTTACACCTTACCGATTTTCGATAAAATTTAACATTTTTGGACAGAACGAAATACAGTTAAAGAAAATAGTTGTCCGAGAGATACGACTCTGGCCAGCCTCGTTAACGATACTTTCTCTCGAGCGAGCGAACGACAAAAAGAAGTGAGGATCTCCGAAGAACGATTCGCGCATCTCGGTGTTCCCTCGGCGATAAATCGTCGGATCACGCGTGAGGCCTTATACGTCCGTAGCCGAGCGAGTCGATTACCATATCTCGAATTTCTTCGGTCTCGAGAAGAGGCGGGCACGAAAGCCGCGTATCGAGGACGCGCGATCGGTAGCCCTCGTCCACGATAAATTAATTAATAATGCTCGGTCCGATAACGTCTTAATTGCCGCGATCCCTCGGAACGACGAAGGACCGGAGGAAAGGAGCAGAACGAAAGAAGAAGAAGAGCAGGCCAGGGCAGGGTGTGCGCGACGTCGTTACGCGCGGACCGTTCGTCGTCGCGCAAACGCGTTTAATTAAATTAGCAATTAAAATGCCGGTCGGCTGGGCACCGTTCGTCGCGCAGGTAGCTCGACGGGAACCGTATCAGCGAACGTACGTCGCGCGCAAACACGCCGCTGCGAAACGACGACGCGACGACCGGCCTCGCTTTTAATCCGGGCACGGGCCGATTCTGTTTGCACGAAACGAGCGGATCCGTGCATGCGTGCGGTTGCACCGGTTATTGCATATCAATCCGGCGATTTGCGATCGGCCCGCTCGTTTCTCGAGATCCAATTCGTCAGGTTTCATTAGACTCGTAGCTCGTCCCGTTTTTATTATTTTTTCCCATCGCTAGCTGAAAGATATACATTTTTCCGCTATGTAAATACGATTTAAGGCAGTTGTTTCCTAAATCGAAAGTATTGAGAATTGCTTGAAATTTTGTACAAAATTAATATAGGTATCAACGAACATGTATGCAAAATACTGGATCAATTGACCATCTCGTTTCTGTGATATTGTCAATCAAAATTCGCAATTTTTACTATACTTTGACGTTGTAGTAATGGTGATGGCACGTGAAAAATATCTTTCTTCGGTTATAGTAATAAAATGAGTATTGACAAATAGTTGAAAATCAAGACAAAATGAATATAAACTGTAATAAAACACATGGATTTTTTTTTTAATTTTTGACCATCTAGTTAGGGAGTAATATTATTCTAAATGTTGTCGTTTTATCATTTTTCACGATGACTATGAGAAGTTCGATCGATGTAGCAACGTCGCCTTTTGCCGCTACATTCAAATTCATTGACGAGTGATTAGGTTACAGAAGGGATTGAAGGTAGATACTCTAGTTACTGTAGTCGAAGAGATTTTTGAGATTATGCAATAGCCCGTGTGAAGTCACATACACATTAAAGATTGGGACAGTGAAGTTTAGCCACCGTGGCGTTTGTGTGCGTTTCCTAGCGGGACACATTGAAATTTCGATAAATACATATCGAACATACATATTGAAATTTCAATGTGTCCTGCTAGGGAACGCACACAAACGCGAAGGTGGCTAAACTTCACTGTCCCCAATTGTACTATATGGTAGTACTGCGACAGTGCGACGTTGCAACGTTTTCTTCTCAGTTTTAACTACTTGAATCATACGAGAATATAATTCTTGTTGAAAATACTTGTTTTTTCATTGTATAATATAATATAATAACTACAATTCATCTTTCTTTATACATACATTTATGGTTTTTTAATACATAAAAAATCTTGTATTTTTAGTTTTAAGGAGGTTCTACCGGTAACAGTTTTAAAATTAAGAAAAATCTAAAATTTAGCGTATGAGTAGATATTGGTTAAATAATGACTCTGTTAAATTTTGGTGAACTTTCATGGGATGAGAGAAAAGTTCTGAAGATTTCAATTTAAATTGTTTTTCGCAAATATCTAAGTTTCTATTCGTCGGACGATATATATGCATAAGATCGAAATTATAGATTGATAAATTCTCTACAACACTCATTCTTAGTATTTTTTCCTGTGAGTAACGGTTTTCAAAATAACACGCGACAAAATTTTAAGTTTTCGAACCAAGCCGCATACATCATTCTTCCGAGAACTTCAAGTTTTTACCGTGTGTTATTTTGAAAACCGTTGCCCACAAGAAAAA
>SMSR01010365.1:92937-125308 GCA_019453355.1 Ceratina japonica
TTCATCGCGTAAGAGAAAATTCTTAAGGAGGTTCATCCGGTTAAGGAATTAACAGATAGATCTCAAAAAAAAATTTGATAGTCTATAACAGTATACCAGGATACCTAAAAAAAATATTTAAATCATTTGGATGAGATGTTAATATAAATATTTTTTACAATTTTACATGTAGTCATATGGCAAAGGGTGATTTCCTAGACTTCTATCGCTAATTTATAAGGTATTGACAGACAGTTTTGAATGAAACTTATGTCATGTTAACGGAGTACCCTCGGTAGTAGAATTAAAAATGAGAATCGTTTGATATTTTGGTAACAGTTAGATTGAAGTGCACTGAAACTCGGATTCAAATTTCATAACCCTTTAGGAAAATTTTGANCTTCCTGTCGATCGAGTTCCGCTAAAAACGCATGGATATTTCGATAATTCGAGCTTATCTTTAAAGATCGAGGAAAAGTCCGCTCGAAACTTGTTCAAAGACGTGTTTCGCTACACCTTGGCGAGTAAATTNTTAGTAACAACAGTGTAGTCAAGTTAATCAAGTCGATAAGGAAAATAAACTCGATGAAATCTGGAATTATGAAATCAATGTAAACTTGCAGCACAATACAGCNTTTGAGTTAAAAGCGGGCCGAGCCACGGCACGCGATTTTCAACTGACACGAGCTACCGAACAGAATGATTCGACGATATCTACGGAAGGCGTGTTCGTCGGGTAGCGAAAGAAATATCTCAGTTAGTCAGACGATATTCCAGGCGATTGCAAATTGGCTTCGACAACAGACGATCTCGTCGGGTCGATGACGATTCGTTTAGAATATGTATATGTATGCGATCACCGAACAAAACGGTGCATCGCGCGAAGAGAACCGCAATCGCGCGGCGCGGACTCGCTTTCAGCGATTAGCCGTTTAAACGCGAGGGTTGTTTCTGGTCCAATTTAAGGGTTAATAAATCGCGAGGACGGGCAGTGTTGGAGAACGTCCGGAAAAAGGTTGCGCGGTGAGCCGGGGCAGAGGGCGGGACGGGGGGACGGGGGACGTAGGTCCTGTAACGATGCTCGACGCGATAGTTCGCCGCATTAATAACGCGGCTGGAACACGATTTTGCGCTCTTTATTGCCGGCGGGCGACGTTAAGGGCGGGCTAGCCGCGCTACGTATCGGTACGGCCATCCATCGTCCAAGATCTCGTGGTTGTGCACGACACATCCGCTTACGGGAAATATCGCGTAACGCCGCCCGTTGCTACGGGCCTGGGCCCGCTAAGGTGGCTCGTTTAACGTGCTGCTAATTTATTGCCCGACCAGGCTCATTCCGCGCGTAAGGACTCTGGCCGGGACGCGTTAATGAAACTTACCGGGCTCCACGGTCCTGCGAACCCCGCATCCCGTTTAATCGCCCGTTTCGCTTTTCGGGATGACTCTGTGATTACCGAAGGGTTTCGCCGGTGTTTGCTCTATGATGAATCTCTCCTTTCCTGTTTCCATGCCGATGCTACTTCGGTTAAGTGCGTTACGCGGTTTAACGACGCTGGAATTATGAGTATTAGAGATAATAAAACTGATGATTTTATGAAAGGGTAAAAAAAAGTGGGCAAGTTTCAGATGTATGGTTATATTTTGTTGTGAAATTGAGAACCACAAAATAATGAATTAGTAACAACAGTGTAGTCAAGTTAAACAAGTCGATAAAGAAAATAAGCTCGAAGAAATCTGGAATTATGAAATCAATGTAAACTTGCAGCACAATACAGCAAAAGCACCATTCTATTAACTATTATTAATTATTATTAACTATCATTAACCAAATATCATTAATAAAATATGAATCCATAGAGAATCTGAAAGCTATGGCGTGTTGTACATTGCAAGAGAATAAAACACTAAATAGTTAACGGATTTAGGACTAATTTTAAATGAAAAACACTAATAATGAATCTGTGTCTTTGTTTTCAATGCTCGATCTGGCATTGACTCTTCTAGACTTTAATATATAATTATAACGTTATAAAAAGAAAACAATTTTGAATACAATATTAATTAAGCTAATAAGGGACCAAACATTAAATACATACTTATGTCTTATTATGGCCGAATTAATATTTTAAGTCAGTAAACAATAAATAAATAAGTAAATGAAGAAGTGACCAAGTAAAAGGGTACAAAAATAAATACGTAGATGATTAAATACAGAAATAGGATTCTCCATTTAGGTACTTTTGCGCGCGTGTTACACGTAAATAAATAAGTAAATGAAGAAGTGACCAAGTAATAGTATAAAAAAATAAATACGTAGATGATTAAATATAGAGATAGGATTCTCTGTTTAGGTACTATTGCTATATTGTACTGCAAGTTTACATTGATTTCATAATTCCAGATTTCATCGTGCTTATTTTCTTTATCGACTTGTTTAACTTGACTACACTGTTGTTACAATTTCATTATTTTATGGTTTTCAATTTCACAACAAAATATAACCATAGATCTCAAACTTTCCAATTTTTTTACCTTTTCATAAAAAGGTCAGTTTTATTGGAGATTTCACGATTTTACTGAGACCTAATGATATGAATAAAAGTATTTTTAACATTTTGTTACGTACTGTTTAAGTAATATAATAATTTAATCCTTTAAAAATCGGATTTATTGGAGGTTATTTCATTTTAAGATAATAATTTAACATAATAATTTAACTTTACATCTTTAGATTTATAGCACTATACCTCTAACATTGAATCAGAAGAAACTTCTATACAAAGTTATCACAAAATTCTGCGATACACAACCTCGGATTTATCGGAGGTTATTTGATTTTAAAGTAATAACTTCGCATGGCTGTACATCTTTAGATTTATAGTACTATACCTTTAATATTGAACATTAAATCAGAAGAAACTCCTATGAAAGTTAACAGAAAATTCTGCGATCCACAACCATCGCACTCGCGCACATTTTTCTTAATTCGTACGTTGATCGGCAACGTTACCACGTCCATTGATCTAATCAGTAATATAAACAATAAAATGAATTTCTCGGATGAAGTTTCTCTCTGTCACTTATTCGTCAGAATCAAACTATATAAATTAAAAATGAAAAAAAAAAACATATTTGTAAGTTGTTCATTCCTGATGACTTCGTACGTAAAAACGAAATTAGGGAGACGAAAAATTATTTTGTTATCGGTACTTCTAGTAATTTTTTTTAAATTCCTCTCCACTAAGCACATCTTTTCCAATTCGACTTGTTGCAGATTGTAAAGTAACCTATGAAACTATGTTAAAAACCTTAAAACATTAAGGAAATGTAATAAGTCCAATTATATTGAAGAAAGAAATTCAAATACATACTTGTATATAAGTACCCACAGGCATATTCAGGCCTCAAACTTGCCTGCGATTGCCTTGATATTTGATACGTAATTAAACCAGGATAACGTATAACAGTTTCTCTAAACAATTCATCGCCTGATCCTTGCCATTTTTAAACAAAACTACGTACTCGTGTATCTCGCGGAACATTAATCGCGACGCCAATAGATTTTTTACTCGAGATTGCATGACGTGCAACAATTTAAAGAGGAATTACAATAAAAACGTGTTCATTTCCAAGATGAATCGCGACATTTCCTAGTATATCGTTTCCGTGCATCGCTCTATTGCAAGATCGTCGTGCACGTGTAACGTAGGAGTCGCAACGCAACCCCGTTCATTAGTTACAACGTTACAACGTAGACAAATGTTACGCGCGCGTTACACGTGTTGCACTGTCCGAGATAAGATTGATACGAATAGATAATTCGATTCTTTCATTAATTATTCCGCTTATTAGTATGTTAAGAGGGAAAACGAACGCGCGGTATGCATCTCCGAGAGCAGTTCCGAAGTACGTACGTACGTATGTTAAAATACCGGATCGCGGTGAATCCACGGACAACCTCGACAGGGATATGTCTCCGCGATAACGATCGGCCTCTCCGCCATGGCCGGCCGGGAGAAACGAGCTTCTGCTCTTACGATGTATGTGCAGCAGCTCCTTATGAATGAGCACGTGCCACTGTACGAGACGTGAAAGCACGCCGTCTGCCGGCATTAATTACATCTTTTGGACCACGTCGATGACGCGGCTGCTCCTCTATTCGAATTTGTTCATTCGAAATATTCTTATTACCGCGTCTTCTTAATAATCTCGAACGCTCGAGCGGACAGGAGATTTTTCTCGCGTCGCGTTCCCTCGGATAAAACAAGGAAATAAAATAAACTTCGTCCTTCTTACGGGTAGGGCGTACAGAAATTTTTCGTAGATGGGCATTAAAGCCGACGAGGGGCGATCTATAGGAAATTTATTCCGGCAAGGGTGGCCGTAACGGTGGGCGAAGGAGATACGAGGCCTGGGCCCGAGGAAGGCATCTGGAGAGGGAGGCGAGGAAACGTACCGAGACGTTTTTTCGACCGGGGGAAAGAGAGACGATTCACTTCCACTCGCTCGATTTCTCTTTCCCCGTTCCTTCTTCGTACTTTCTTTTCCACCTTATCCGGGTAAACCATCCGCGAAGCAGCCGCCCACGGTTTTTTCTCCAGTTACTTTGTACGCCATCGGTCTTGCCGTTGCACTCGGAATCGATCCTCTGCACCCGAGGAGAGCGTACCGTCGGTGACATTACGGCTCCATCTTTGGTTTTCCTTCCATAGTACTCGAATATCCCATTCGGCGATGATAACGCCGGAACTTCAGACGATAATTTCCATTAGCGGATGCGGCAGGGCTTGCCGATTCACCGATTAAAACTTATTTTATTTCCGCGTTCCCGATTTCTACGGAACATCGGTCATATGTTTTCAAAGTGTTCTAATAAAATTGTTCACGGTCGTGCATTAATCACAGCGACGTTTATCACGTTTTCGAGGTCGAATTGAATTAGGAAATACAAACAGTAATTAATAGCAAATAGGATGATTAATAAAAATTGTTTGAAAATTGCTGAACATCGTATTTGACGCGATAAAGGACGAGCTGATAACTCGGTCTCCCGGGGGGGCTTAAACTTTCAGACATCCCATTTATAAAGTATCTAGCAGTAGCTCGGCAGGGTGTCACCGAAAGAGCGGAGATCACAAGAAGCTCGTTTGCCTTTTGAAATTTTTAAACGAGACCGTTTTCCCCGAAGCCCCGAAGTCCCCCTTGGACGCTAATTACCGTGGTAACAAGAACAAAATCCGAGTTTGTAATTCTGGCAAACTTCTCCAAGGAAATTTGCCTTTAACGCGTCCGCCGATCGTCGACTTCTTTGACTGCTCCGCGTCGCCGCCGCGCTGTTCGCCTTAATCATTAACAGATGCTCGATTTTAACGCGATTAACTATTCACTCGAGAACTTGATACCGTTCAAAACGTTCGAAACTTCCGGGGGCGGCGTGAACTTCCAAAGACAATCGTCGCCCATGGGGATCCGTTAAATCAGTTACAACAGCTCCTGATTTATTATGCGAAGGAAATCGTCGCGCCGAGATTTCCTGAAATATTACTCTCCGTATACATATACCGTGCGTTCTATTGATCAGCGAAATTAATTCGCGCCGCAAGTAGGAGGCATAAAATATTTGTCTACGAAAGATCCTCGAAATCACTCGCTCGAAACGTTCTCCGACCGAGTATCCGATTTTCTCGAAAACGCGATCGGTCGATCGACGACTCGTCGTGCTCGAGTTCGACGAAGCGTTCCGTTCAAAACGAATTTTTCCAGCCGGCTAGGAGGGCAATAATCTTTCACGACGCGGTCTGGAAAGGAATTGTCAAAGGTTGAAAGGTTCCCGATGACCCGTTTATTGAGCTCTACCGTCTCTCTCTTCTTCTCTCTCTCTCTCTCTCTCTCCTGCTCAAGGGAGAACGCTTTCACGCTGGAATATACGCGTCAAGCAGCATCGCGCGGCTCTATTCAGCCAGCGGATATGTGTCGCATTAATTATATCTCTGTCAATGTGCTGTCGGCCGAACTAGCCTGGACCGGTTCACGCGGGCCGCGTGTCAGTAACCACAGCGGGCCATTGTTCCTGGTGCTGTGCGCCGGTCGCCAGACTAGTTAGATACCTCGGCTCGCCCGTCCAGAGAATTGTTGAGCTTATTAGCTCCAAAGCGGTCTGACGCCGCCTGCCCATTCCGGACCACCGTCAGGGAAAAAGACGCACAAACAGCTA
Organism: Ceratina japonica; assembly: GCA_019453355.1. Classification (NCBI taxonomy): domain Eukaryota; kingdom Metazoa; phylum Arthropoda; class Insecta; order Hymenoptera; family Apidae; genus Ceratina; species Ceratina japonica. The sequence goes on from SMSR01010365.1 coordinate 99,131, forward strand.
ATGGACGCTCAACCACACCGATTCAACAACGTTCTTCGGTTCCTATTCGGTTCAACTTCGTCGATAGACAATTTCCGAATTTCTTTCGTACAATAGAATTCTATGGCAATGATTTTTACTGTATACCCGCGTCGAAAAAATAATTATGGTTTTGAACCTATTTATCCTACAGAAGGATAAGGAGGTCGAAATCATATCTTGAGCATACGAATATAAGAGTAAATTTAACTCTAATTTGAACCTATATCTAGTCGTTATGTCCGTTTATAAAGGACATAGATCTAAAATAGAGTTTATCAAATGTAATTAAGTCCCTCAAGACTTACTTCAAGAGTTTAGGAAAAGATCCTGTAGGTTCATACTAGTATTTATGAAACCTAATATTGTCCTCAAAAGTTCGTTGGCTGGCAACACTTGAGGACATGTGCACTGAGAGGACCGCATGACACCTACGTTTTTTTAGCTCATATTGTAGATCAAGAATCTCTCTTATGTTCACCCAATTTATGGCGAAATTATTATTATCTTTCTGTAACAATTTTTGTAAACAAATAACACAAACTTTCGCTTTGTTGCTGTATGAAAAAAAATTCTATTGTATAAATTAGATTGTTTTAAAGCCTTTTTTTAAATTTATAATAAGAAGTATAAGAATAAACAAAATAATTCATTTCAGATGCATATCAGATTCAAATGCTCACAGTTTGTAAAATAATTTCATATAACACAATAAATATTTCAGAGGATCCTAAAAAAAATCTTATAAACCCTTAAATAGGCCTTTAGGTTCCAATCTCTTGCTTGGAGAACTAAATTATAACTAAATTGTAAATACAGCTCGATATGTATTAACGTTGGTGTGGGTTTGAATTCACTTCATAACAATAAACGGAACGGCGGTAGCCTTACACTTTAACATAAGACTTCGGTACACGTAATTGAACAGACATAACGGACTAAGTGACACATATCAATATGACCGAAAAACAGTATTCAGTTTTCTACAATATTATATTACATTTGACGAACGTGTATTGTGCGCTATTATAAAGAAATGAAGTTAAACGCCAGAAATATATATATAATGTAAGTGTTTTAACTTTCTCAGTAAACTAAAAACAGTTACAAACAGAATACTCGTTTTTGCATCCGTTCTTTACTGAAATTGTAATTTGATTGTTCTTAGATCTTGAAGGGGACCAGCATATTGGTTGAATCGTTGATAAATAAATATATAATTAAACTAACTTGAAATTGGCATTTATTTTCTTGTCCACAAAAAGGTCATAAAGAATCAAATTTAAATTCTAACTACTTTCGTGAACGAACTGAAGATTCTTAAGGCCTAAAATATAATTCGAGATTTTTTTAGGGACTTATAGGTTCTGATTAGAGTTATATCAAATATTACGTTCTGAGATAACTCTACCAGTTCTACTTTTTAGATCTAATAGACCTAAACTGGGGTACATTTAGCTTTATAAGATTCAAATTATAGTTAAATTTTCGACTCGGGTAATTAGATCGTCTTGTTGCGATAACGAATTCACGTCGGGGAGAAAAATGTGGGAGAGAAATGCATCGCGGTAATTCCGGCAAGGAACGAGAGAAGGGAATTTTTTGGAAAAGTTGATTACGTTCCGGGGCGTACGCGCTTGCCAAGTACTACTACTCTTCTCTTTTACTCGTTCTTCCTCCACGTTCGTTACAATTTGTCCCGATGTGACCGCGGAACGATAAGCCGCACTTTATTTACTTTTTATTAAAGAAGTTCCTTATCCGCGGGCCACCGCGTTTCCACGAGAACCTCTCGACCGACCATAAAGTAATTCCGTGTTTTTGAGATAACGCTCGACGCGTTTCTCCGAGAATACGCGCGCTTTCTAACGATTCGCACCGTTTCTCCAGCCGCTCGATTCGCGTGTCGCGTCGTCGATCGACGATTAAATTCCGACACGTTTCGATCGTCAAACTTGGAGTTGGAAAAAATTGCGATAATTTTGCCTCGTGCATCGCGTTCTGGTTCGCGTGAACCACGTGACTCACTGGGAACTGTACGAGATGAATCGATTCTTTATGGTAATCCACTAACGTGTGTAATAACGATAATAAGCTAGAACGGTCAATGATTGACGCGCGCATGAAACCTTTTATACAGTCATTTCCTCGGAACCGTATCTGAATTCGATTAACTCAGATATGCGAGTCTCTCGTATTTCATTAAACGCGTACTCGATTATTTTTATATTCCCTCTACTCGTTTCGACATGTCTCGCATTACGAGCGTGCATACTCGTTGGTACAATGCGAATTCGGATCGTTATTTCAATGGGATTTGGGAGACTTGTTGCATTTTTCTCTATTTTCCTTATCGGTCCTTATTCCAATTTGCGTTTCCGTCAATGCCCGATGAGCATCTCGGAACGATCCACGTATTTGAACTTGTTTCCAGCTTGATTTCATGGCCTTGATACGCGCGTATAACTGCGGTTTCGCGAAACTTCACAATATTATGCAAATAGAATCTGTTTGCTATCTACTTGCAGCGAGTTGTTTCCTTCTACGCTCGCGACCGGTTCCACCCATCTCGAATATTAAAAGTTTCCCCCGGTCGTTCCGATCACGGCACAGAGTAATATTCATAATGTTATGCCTCAGAATCAACACATTTTCGGTACACGATAAAATTCGCTTTTTATATTCAATTTCCCTCTGCTACGACTTCATCGAATGTGTGTGCGCTCTCGATAATAACCGAACCAAGTTTTATTTGAACGACGTATCGGTTTAAACGAACCAGACTTTTATTACGTGCAAATATTCCTCTTTTACTCCCGTCCCGGTGCCACTTTGTCGTGGCCGTACGTCGTCGCGTCGCAGACCGGGGTGAAACACTACAACGCGGTGACACAGTTCGGCCGCGCGGCACTGTCAGTTTCTTTCCCCGTGCGAATACTTTCCAGGCTTCGCGCGGCGCATTATGAGGCCCCCAATGAGATTTAATAACGGACAATCAGATTGACGCGCGTAATTTCCTGCTCGCCTTACCGCTTTTCTCCCCTCTTCCGCCCAGCGTCTCGCTTTCGCGAAGCCAGCGCGGCAGGAACGCGGCTCGATGAAAAAAAAGAAAAGAGAGAAAGAAGAAGGACGTAATGAATAAAAACGAGCCGACACGGCACGCATGTGAACTCTCCTCTCGAGGCTAGAGAAAGAGCCACCGCCGCGCGGAGGCAAGAACAAAGAAAGGAACGAGGAAGAAGAAGCGGAGGAAGGACGGGACAAGAGGATAGCCGTCACACTTGTTATTTTTCATCCAATATTCAACAAAGGTTCATTCAATTGAACGTTGCGCGCCGCGCCGGCCCGCTGGAACAACCGAGCGACGTATGCAAATGGCCGGTGACAAATGATCTTGTTATTCCCGTGGTTCCTACGGCCGCGTGTGTCTGGCCAGGTATTGTGCGGATCCCGTGCGCGCCTCGCCCCATTCACCGGCATTTTCTACGCTCGTTCGACGTATTCCCAATGTTCATCCGTCTCGCGGCGCGGCGCGGCGAAGCGCGAGCCACTCGAGAAACGAGAGAGAAAGCTTGAAAGCAAACAGCCGGAGAAAGAATAACGGAATCGGGGTGGCTCGATTCGAACACATCCGTCTTCGCCGGCACGCGTATTTTTCATTTCCGCGTTTCGTACTCCGCGCCGCGAACGCCCGACCTCGTTTCCCCGCCGTTTGCCGCACTTGCCGCGAATTATGCCGACAGACACTTGGCGTTCGCGTGGAAGTTCCTGTCGATCGAGTTCCGCTAAAAACGCATGGATATTTCGATAATTCGAGCTTATCTTTAAAGATCGAGTAAAAGTCCGCTCGAAACTTGTTCAAAGACGTGTTTCGCTACACCTTGGCGAGTAAATTTCAACTTCGCACGCGAGTAGGGCTCGTCTAATAAACGTTAAACCGTGAGTCATTCGATTTAATTAAGGCTTGTTTATCGTTTAAAGAACGAAAGACATGATAAAAGACGTAACTCGGTAACGCATCGCTGCGAGAGTATTGCGATACGTCGAGCGAACGCGCTATCTGTCTTTATTTGAAAAAGTTTCGATGAAGTTTAAAATACGTGATTGTAGAATTCGATGAAATATAAGCGAAGCGCACGAAACAATTGTGGGGGAAAGGAGAAACGAAGAGTGATGCTCGGGAAATGGGGCGGTTTCGGGTAAACGGAAAATTGTAACTTTTCTCAATCCCTGCTTCTGCGTTCGACATGCAATTCTCGAACGCACGATGATAACGTGGCTCTGATTTTTCCTTCCCCTCGAGGAGATTCAAATCGAGTTCACTTTCGCTTCGCCGACCACGTTTCATTGGCGAATCTTATTTATACGATTTAATCCTGTTTGCGCACTTAAGCGAAAATAACGAAGGAACAACGAGTAATAGAATTTTTATTAGAAACTGAAGTAACTCGCGTGCGATACGCGAATCGTCACATATTTTATCTGTACCGGAATAAGTTTGTAAGAGTCAGCAGTTGCATTGTATCTTGGATACGACCGCGAGTTCTTTNGAGTAAATTTCAACTTCGCACGCGAGTAGGGCTCGTCTAATAAACGTTAAACCGTGAGTCATTCGATTTAATTAAGGCTTGTTTATCGTTTAAAGAACGAAAGACATGATAAAAGACGTAACTCGGTAACGCATCGCTGCGAGAGTATTGCGATACGTCGAGCGAACGCGCTATCTGTCTTTATTTGAAAAAGTTTCGATGAAGTTTAAAATACGTGATTGTAGAATTCGATGAAATATAAGCGAAGCGCACGAAACAATTGTGGGGGAAAGGAGAAACGAAGAGTGATGCTCGGGAAATGGGGCGGTTTCGGGTAAACGGAAAATTGTAACTTTTCTCAATCCCTGCTTCTGCGTTCGACATGCAATTCTCGAACGCACGATGATAACGTGGCTCTGATTTTTCCTTCCCCTCGAGGAGATTCAAATCGAGTTCACTTTCGCTTCGCCGACCACGTTTCATTGGCGAATCTTATTTATACGATTTAATCCTGTTTGCGCACTTAAGCGAAAATAACGAAGGAACAACGAGTAATAGAATTTTTATTAGAAACTGAAGTAACTCGCGTGCGATACGCGAATCGTCACATATTTTATCTGTACCGGAATAAGTTTGTAAGAGTCAGCAGTTGCATTGTATCTTGGATACGACCGCGAGTTCTTTCTCCGCTCTTTATTTTTCTCAAAACAATGACTATTCCCTTAACATTTCCCTCATTTGTCTCCATTCTTCTTTCACCCACGGGAAACGGTCCGGTTGATCGCTCGAATCCTGTTACACGCCGCGATGGTTTCCAGGTCGCAGCAATTATCGTAATCCCCTTGACAATGGAAGGAAGCCGTTCTCACAGTCGGACTTGCGAACAAAGCACGAAAACATTAAAAATAACACCGATTACGAAGTAACAGTTCGCGGTGTCTACAATTTTTTAAAATCTTAGAGAAGTACAATACTTCCGACGCTTCCGAGCATGGGGGCAGAGTGAACGTTTTAAACGAGTGGAATATCGTGTCAATATTAGCGTGGCACTTAAAATTACGAAAATTAGGACGCATCGCTAATTACTAAATGCAGTTTGTTAAATATAAATTACGTTTGTGCAATTTCGCTCGACGTTTTTATAACCTGACACAGTGATATCGTATTTTACGTTTTATCTCGGAGCTGCGCGGAAAAGTTAATTTGCCAGTCTCAATTTTGACGAACATTAAACGTATCACGCTTTACCGTCCGTCTGCACCCGCTTTTACTTTCATTTTACATTTCTGCCACGCGATTATCCGCCGCGTTCCATCAACGGGCAATCCTCGGACGCGCTAGCTCGCTATTTCTGCGAACCGTCCGGACCCGTTCGCTCGCGTCTACCGGGAAAAGAATAGAGACCGGCTCGTTTTTCTCGAATTCGCGGCCGACGATCGATGCTTCGGCGAAGAATGGCCGGGCCATTCGGAGCAGAGTCCGTACAAAGTGGGGAAAAAAAGGCTGGCAGCGGGAAAAGAAAGGAGAAAGGTGTCCCGAGGTTTCGAGGGGGCACGAATGTTTTTTATCGTGTCAGCTGGCCCATCCGGTAGCCGACCGTTTGGATTATGGCCCGTGATTCGTCTACTTGACGAGCGACCTCGCAGAAGTTAATTGTTTCCGATGGCTCCGCTCGGCAAATTAGCTCGTTCCCGTGGATTCTTTGTTTTGCGCGACCGGTATTTAAAATTAAGGAAACATTTATCGTCGTCCTCAAATTTTATTAACGTCCACGTAGCGCGTTGTACAAATGAATATTTCAATTCAAAATAAAGAATATTGCTTGTTTTACACGTATATACATTTCATAATTTCAGTACACGAGTCAAATATAATATAATTATTCCTTAGAAATAACACGAAATTTTAGCTCGTTAAAATATACGTACTATTCCACAAATTCTAATGTCAATATTATCTTCTCGAAATAGAACATGTCAGCGACTGGCCCGTTTTGATAACTCTTTTAATATTCATACTCGGCAGACGAATTCGTCTTCGGTCGCGACAGCGCAGGGATCGGGGAATCGTTTCTGATCGCGAAGACTAAATCGCGAGGATTCCACGGTCGTGGGCTCTTCTAACAATAAGATTTGTGCGTATTCGAAGCAAGAGGAGGGTGCGAGACGGCAAAGGAAATTATTTAGCCCCCATTAACGTCATTCGCATTTACTCGTCGGGATATCTTCATCCCCTGCTGCTTTTTCCTCTACCCGAGTTCCACGTGACGTTCACCCCCTCCTCCTCTTTCTATCCCCTTCACCGTTAAATCGTCTTTGTCCCTCTTTCGCGACCCTTGACGCTTGGAACTCGCCGCGTCACCGCCGCCGCGGCGCTCGTTATTTAACCCCGCCGCGCGACGAGGGAGCGCCGGATTTGATTTCATTCGTTTCGCGGGAAAAGGATAATATTATGTTATTCTCGTAACTCTAATAATAACGTGGCTACTTGCATTAACTATCTAAAAGCATACACTAGATAACTCGATCCGTTTTACTCATATATTCGCGTTAAATGCGAAGCTATGCTATTCTTTCGCCTCGCAAGAACGTTCATTTACAATTTTTCGGTGGATAAAAAGACTGGACGACTCTCAGGAGTAAATAATAAATACTATAAAAAATAACGTATGACGTCGTATCGTCCGAGTTCTAGAATTAAAACATGTGTTCGTAGGAGCGTTGAGGGGACGGGGCGGTGTTTCTTTCTTAAAGGAAAGTTTCTAGTTTAATTGAATTCCACGAGAGTTTACGAGCTATTTGTGGAAGTACCTGTTGTAAAATGGTCAGACAATAAATTTTATTCGTTGTGTTATTTAAGGGTAGATTTTCTATTCGTTCTCATTTCCATTTAGCGAGCTCGCTGCTGGGTACCTATTAATATAATGGACGATACGTTAATTCCATTTCCTTTTTCCTCATCGTGTTTTGCCCCATTTGCAGAGAATCGGGGATAAATAGATATTTAATATCGGTTTAATGCGATTTTATTATTCTGCTTAATATCGCGCCGTCTTATTCATTCGTGACGTGCGCAAGGAGAGCCGAGTTTCCTCTCGCCCGGTTCGGTATAACAATTTTAATGCACCGGCTGTTTTCTCGACTATGCTCGTTTCATTTGAAAATCACTTTTATTGCATACAATTTTATATTCAATCATTATTCTCTATTTTAATTGATATCGGAGTCAGATTTCTAAATTTCTTTCGCCGATTGCCTCTTGACCGTTTTCCATTCGAAAACCGTGTTCAACGGGCCGTGAACAGTTCTGCGAAAAACACTCTGCCAAACAATAATTCCGGCTCCCAGTTCAAACTTCGAATTAAATACAGCGTCCTCTCGTGGCCGGGTTGCATTCGAAAACCTTTAATTTCGTTCGCCGAAAACAAAAACCTCCCTACCACTCCAACAGAAAGCAAATTTCACGGGCCGAAGACTACCGAGCCCAAGTTGATCGCGCGACGCGGCTACCTACCTACCGCGGGAAGCGTTTTCCCCATTTGCAATTCTCCTCGCAAAGGTCGACGGGGCGGCGCGGGAGAGCGCGCGCCCTGAAACACGGAGTCGTCACATACAAATTGCCAGACGGACTTGGTCAAACACAGAGCGATAACTGGTCTCCCGCGCGTATCGCGGTCCGGATGAATTTCCAGCGCATTTTTCACCGGTGCTCACGGAAACGGAAAACCCACGGCTCCGTATTCCCGGCGCGTTTCACTTCCGCCCCGGCCTTTTCCTTCGTCCCCGTCGGACGCGGAGCTGCACGGCTCCACCGTTTCACCGCGAGAGAACCAATATTTCCTCGCGACGCGTACCGTACGTCGGACCATCCGCTTCGACGTGGCCGGATCCCGAGGGATTCGAACGAGGGTCGCCACCTCTATCGGGGCATTCTTTTATAAATATTTATCCTCATTTGAATCTCGTCTTCTTTTTCTTCGTCCCCCTTCGGTCCTGCCCGCGCTGTTCCCGCCCGGGACGCGTATTTGTTCTTGCAAATCTTTTATACGTGGATTTACATTTTACAATGCCTACCGCGTTCGTTTGTTCTACCCGTCTCTGGAGATGCGTATGTATTTTTATTATGTATAGAAATGACGCGTACGATACGTAGGAGCGTCGTTTATTTCGAGAAGACTCTGACGTATAGCCGGGGAAACAATTTTTCCTGGTAGCGATCGTTTCGACAATCGTTTTATGGCGACTGTTCGTGCGTTTAGCCACGGTTACTGCATTGCGGCGTATGTTCGCACTTGTTGCAATCAATATTCCGTATCGTATAAGCCGGCGAGTCGAAAATCTGTTTGTTCGCGTTCGGGCGGCTCGCTGTACCGGGAGGAGGCAATTGGTCCCCGCGGAACGTACGCGACGAAACGCAAGACCCTACGCCAATTTAGACTTTTAAATTTCTCTCTGTTACGACGCTCCTCTCTGATTCTGATCTCGCTCCCAAATGGAACCCATCCCGTTGTAATTAACGAAGCCACCGCGGCAACGAATGTTTCTCTTCTCTCCCGCACGATATTTAAATGCAAAACACGCGGCACGTGGCGCGGTATGGGTACCGTCGAAAGTTTCATAGAAGCGATTACAATAAATTGTCGATCCATTTTGCGGAGAGAGAGAAACCAACACCGATTTGAATAAAACTAAGTACTCTTGCCGTCCTGAAGGAGTAGAACCATTTCGCGCAGCTTGAAAGGTGGTGGGGACTGCAGCGATCGGTTTGGGCTTCACGGATATGGCCTTAATATAGACGGATAAATAAGAGTCACTATCAGCAACGGATGGGATTGCAGTGGGAAATAGTAAACGAGAGGGGAATGCGCAGAACGATCAAAAACTGAACTGTGCCCAGTCCTACTCTTTCAGGACGGCAAGTATACTCTCGCGTTAATCTGTTTCACGTCTGAAGCATTCTATGGCCGGTATTCATAGTCAGAACTTATTTTTAAGATTGCTTTAAGTATTTGCTTAAGTCCCTGTTCCCTGTGCAAGACGAGGACTGGAAACGTGGGATAGACAAATGACGGATAGCAAATGCTTAAGGAGGTTCTACCAGTAACAGTTTTAAAATTACGAAAAATCTAAAATTTAGCGTATGAGTAGATTTTGGTTAAATAATGACTCTGTTAAATTTTTGTGAACTTTCATGGGATGAAAGAAAAGTTCTGAAAATTTAAATTTAAATTGTTTTTCGCAAATATCTAAGTTCCTATTGGTCGGACGATATATATGCATCCGATCGAAATCATAGATTGATAAATTCTCTACAACATTCATTCTTGGTATTTTTTTCTTGCGGGTAACGGTTTTCAAAATAACACGCGGTAAAACTTGAAGTTTTCGGAAGAATGATGTACGCGACTTGGTTCGAAAACTTACAATTTTGTCGCGTGTTATTTTGAAAACTGTTACTCGCAGGAAAAAAAATACCAAGAATGATTGTTGTAGAGAATTTATCAATCTATAATTTCGATCTGATGCATATGTATCGTGCGACCAATAGGAACTTAGATATTTGCGAAAAACAATTTAAATTGAAATCTTCAGAACTTTTCTCTCATCCCATGAAAGTTCGCCAAAATTTAACACAGTCATTATTTAACTAAAATCTACTCTACGCTAATTTTACGCTAAATTTTAGATATTTCGTAATTTTAAAACTGTTACCGCTAGAACCTCCTTAAGATAGTTCTCCACGGACTCTCTAGTCAATTGAGCGTGCAAAATAAAATGTTGAAAATCATTGTTCGATTAGTATAGACTACGTTTATTAAATTTATTTATGAATTTTAATATTGTTTTAGTTAATATTAGTATAAAGGTAACAATGTTAAAATAATGTTACGTTGCTTGTGTGTAGCAATAACACACGTAGTCATTAATAAGATAGACAAGGAACAGGTTATCAAATCATAGTTTTCATATCTTTTAAATTAATTCGGCTACCCCTCATTTTCATTCAATAATTAGAAAATAGAAATCTACAACTTTTAGACCTTAATTGTGCATTAATATCTACAGTGTTTTTGTACACTAATGTGTTAATAATATTACACATAATAACATACAATACAGCGTGTAAAACGAAACAACTTTAAGTATTTTTTTCTCGAAAATGAGTTCGGTAATCGGAGTTGTAAAAAATTCTATAATATTTGTCGTTATTTCAAGAATCAAATATATTTTTTTCATAATGATGTCCAGTACTTTGAGTTTGTGGAGAACTACCTTAAGTCCCTGTTCCCTGTGCAAGACAAGGACTGAAAATGTAGGATAGACAAATGAGGGGATAGCAAATGCTTAAGGCGTTTTAAAAATAAGTAACGGCTATGAATCCCGGCCTATAAGTTCTCGCGAAAACGAAATTGATACGCTTTTCGATCTCGATTCGATTTTCCTTGAATTCGATAAAAAGTAAATAAAACATAATACGCTCGCGAGCGGAGGTATTCAAAAGCGAGAGTTGAGTACCTTCGGCGTAAAGGAAGGAATCACGGAACGCTTGGCCTGGCACTGATGCACTTTCCTCTCTCGAATCTCGCTTTCGGTCCAGACGCCCTTGAGTCTGATTATACACTATACTCCCCCGCACACCTCCTCTGCCTCCGACGCCGCGATTCTCTTCCTTCAACGCCGCCTCCTCTTCGTCACCCTTTTCACGTCAGGTATCTAGCTCCGTGCGTCTGCCTCGGCAGACGCGTTTGACATTAAGAGACGCGCGCTTAAAGCGTATTGGCTTCTTCGAATTCATGATATTCGCGAGGATCAAGGGTAAGCAAGCGCCGACGGTGAAAAAATTAATATCTATTGGGAATTTTAAATCGCGGCGGGGACAAAATTCGATGTCGTGCTTTTATTAAAGATTTTTGTTTAATCCGCCATAATTTCTCATTTATAATCGTTTGAAGCAATTTAGTAGACGCGCGGAGATAACGTTACGCGGCTTTGGCAGAACGTCAAAGAGTCGGGAAGGTATCACCGTTTCACAAAGGTTAACAATTTCATCATCGGCATAATCGTACACTGATCAATAATCGGGAATAATCGCACCCGAGGGCGTTAATACCTAATGCACTCAAAAGCGTCTCTATCCGTCGAACTGTACATAAATCAAGTTACCGTATTATCCTAAAATTTCCGCAAAATCAGCTGGGTGCCGGGGAGGAGCGGCGCGTACAATTTCATCAAAAGTTGGCCGTGCCAAGCCGAGCCGGTTCCGTGGGAACGGTACCCGGAAAACCTCGTGGTAGACCAACGAAAACTGCTCAAAAGCTCGCGCAGAAACTGCGTCTGCGGAGTCAGGGGAAACGGCACTCGTGTGCCGCCGCGCCGGCATTGCCAGACAGACGTTTTACGGGCGTATTTTAGAGTGGCGCAAGAGTTACGTAAGCCCGTAGCGAGCGTACGTTTTTCTCCGCGGACCGTTTGGCTCCGATTTGCATGCGCGGCCTCGAAAAAGCCGCCGCGACGCGAGCTGCTGCCGCCGCCGCCGCCGCCGCTACTTAGCGCTTCCTGTTCCGGCCGCGGAGCAGCTCGTTAGAATCGAGTCGCGGCGGCGTCGTTGGCACGCATCACCGGCGTCCCGCGGCCTCGACGCGCTCCTTTTTTTCGTCTCTCGCGCGCGCGTCGCGTTACGACGGGATCTGCATCCGCCGCGCGTATATGCGACGAGGGGTCGGTCGCGAACCAGGAAAAGAGGGCCGGGTAAAAAACAAGGGAGCCGGGTGTAGCGGAAGGAAGAAGGAACCGGCCGGGTCGGCTGCTTCTGTTGCCAAAAATCGAAATGAAACGTGCCCCGGGAGGAGAGAAGCGGCTGGTCGACGACTGCCAGAGTCGTTGCCGTCGTCCTCTTCTTCCTCGGCGAGTTCGCTCGTCGATGATCGTGCGCCGGTGCTGGTCGCCCGCGCTTGTAGTCGAGAGTTCTCGTTTTCCAGCGCGGCTACGAAGACAAAACAAAAATCAGGGCCAAATAAAGCCGAGCGCGAGGGGGGAATGCCGGGCTCGGGCCAGGGCCTCTCTCCTGCCGTTCTCCTCGATGGCACGTACAATAAACTCTGCTACGGAGAACATCGGTGAACGAGTATCGAAAAAGAAATTATTGATCGTTCTCTGTTATACAAATCAACGATCACACGATCGAGTCAATCAATCGCACGGTTTTTTTTACGTTTCGTCCGACGTAAAGTTCATCGCGTAAGAGAAAATTCTTAAGGAGGTTCATCCGGTTAAGGAATTAATAGATAGATCTAAAAAAAAAATTTGATAGTCTATAACAGTATACCAGGATACCTCAAAAAAATGTTTAAATCATTTGGATGAGATATTAATATAAATATTTTTTACAATTTTACATGTAGTCATATGGCAAAGGGTGATTTCCTAGACTTCTATCGCTAATTTATAAGGTATTGACAGACAGTTTTGAATGAAACTTATGTCATATTAAGGGAGTACCCTCAGTAGTAGAATTAAAAATGAGAATCGTTTGATATTTTGGTAACAGCTAGATTGAAGTGCACTGAAACTCGGATTCAAATTTCATAACCCTTTAGGAAAATTTTGATAGTCTATAACAGTATACCAGGATACAATTTAATATCTGTCTTTAATAGGGTAAAAATTTTTAAGTCATTTGGATACCCTAATGATGAGATATTAATATAAATATTTTTTACAATTTTACATGTAGTCATATGGAAAAGACTGATTTCCTAGACTTCTATCGCTAATTTATTAGGTATTGACAGGCAGTTTTGAATGAAACTTATGTCATATTAAAGAGAAACATTTAACGAATATTTTAATTGCAAATTTAGATAGATTTGGTGACTATGAATCGAGAAATATATAAACACAACAAACGAAATCTGCACCTTTCAGCAATAGATAACCTCAGTTATTAACATGTACTCTAGTCAAACAAGCTCCTCTTTTCTATAATTTAATTTAAGGAGGCTCATACCGTTAAGGAATGAACAGATAGATCTCCAAAAAGAAATTTGATAGTCTATAACAGTATACCAGGATATCTCAACAAAATTTTTAAGTCATTTTGATACCTTAATGATGAGATATTAATATAAATATTTTTTACAATTTTACATGTAGTCGTATGGAAAAGAGTGATTTCCTCGACTTCTATCGCTAATTTATTAGGTATTGACAGGCAGTTTTGAATGAAACTTATGTCATATTAAAGAGAAACATTTAACGAATATTTCAATCGCAAATTTAGGTAGATTGGGTGACTATAAATCGAGAAATATATAAACACAACAAACGAAATGTGCATCTTTCAGTAGTAGATAACCTCCGTTATTAAGGGATAAGACACACTTATCATCATCATTATCATTATTATTAACAGTTTGTTNGAAATCAAATAAACAGCGGTTGACATAAACAATATTCCAACATGTTGGAAGCTCGGAAGCCGCAATAGACGATAAAAGTGAGGCTGGCTTGGGAANCCTTTCAGCAGTAGATAACCTCAGTTATTAATATATACTCTAGTCAAGCAAGCTCCCCTTTTCTATAATTCAATTTAATTAAAATTCTTTTTAATTTCTCCCCTTTGCATTTGACTTGCTATGTACCAGATGAATCTCCTTAATCGAAAAACTGATTTCCTAAATGCATCAATCTTCCCGTCGTCGTACAGGTGTTCCCTCGTGGAATAAAATAAGATTCTCATAACCTTGGACTATCGTGCCACTTATATCAAAGGTGCTCCCCTTGTCGTTATAAAATATTTAATAACACTCGCATCGCTTCTGTATCGTAAACGTGTATCTTTAGAAGTACGCAAAGAAGACAAATAAATATCGGATCCTCGTCGGGCAGCGGCACGTCATAACGATCAGGTAGCCCAGTCACTCGGCACCTTTATCTCGGTCGTTCATCTATACCGCGGTTGGTTATACGTACCGCACGCCTCGCTAAAGTGTGTCGACTAGTTTTCATCGAGAGGTTCCTGCTCGCTGAACGTGCTCACCCGATTCTCCGGTTGCGTGTCCCGTCTCTGTCGAAGGCGGACAGCCAGGGATGTTCATTATTCGTGGCCTTCTTTCGCAATTCTTGCAGCGGACGGGATAAAGGACTCGGCGTAATTAAATCAGTGGCCCATTAGCGAGACTCATCAGACCCACATCGTCACAGATTCCGTCTAATTAATGCAAACCAATGCCGACGCTTAACCGGTACAGACGGAATCGCAGAGAGCTAGTACGAGACCGGGCTAGCAAGAAGGGAAATGCGGCTGAGTGTGTATTTGTGCGCCGGACACCCAAACGCGGCATGTTACGTTGAGTGCAACAACGAGGATTCGGCGCGTTATTGGTCAGACCGGCGTACGTTTGTCTCGCGTATAATTTGAACATGGCAGCGCAGGCGAGATGTACGAGTGGACTTTTAACTTTAGAGACTCGAGAGTCTCGGATTCGACTGCCATATCGGAAAATTGAGGCTTCGCGAATTAAAGAGTTGCTACTGCAGGTTAGGGACCCTCTAGGTACGGACTGGACACCTACCTAAAACTGCGCCTAAACCGGAAGTTGCAGATTCAAAGCGGGAAATCTCAAAATTAATTTGCGAATTATGTGAATGTAATGACAGCGAATATAGACTATGTTCACCGTCAATGCTTCATTGGAATAAAAATTAACATTTCCGAAAATACCGGTAATAATAAACTAAAGTTGCATTACAGATTATGAATATTTATTTCTCGAAATTTACCAAGAAAATATCTAATCGAAGATATTGTAAGAGAACAAATATAGCAAATATTACATTTTCGTTTTATTCCCGTTTCCGGTATAGNCGCGGCTGAGTGTGTATTTGTGCGCCGGACACCCAAACGCGGCATGTTGCGTTGAGTGCAACAACGAGGATTCGGCGCGTTATTGGTCGGAACGGCGTACGTTTGTCTCGCGTATAATTTGAACATGGCAGCGCAGGCGAGATGTACGAGTGGACTTTTAACTTTAGAGACTCTCGAGATTCGACTGCCATATCGGAAAATTGAGGCTTCGCGAATTAAAGAGTTGCTACTGGAGTTTAGGGACCCTCTAGGTAGGGACTGGACACGTACCTAAAACTGCGCCTAAACCGGAAGTTGCAGATTCAAAGCGAGAAATCTCAAAATTAATCTCCGAATTAGGTGAATGTAATGACAGCGAATATTGAAATCCGTCAATGCTCCATTGAAATAAAAATTGACATTTCTGAAAATACTGGTAGTACTAAATTAATAAGCTGCATTACTGATTATGAATATTTATTTCGCGAAATTTGCCAAAAAATTATCTAATCGAAGATACTGTAAGAGGACAAATATAGCAAATATTACATTTTCGTTTTATTCCCGTTTCCGGTATAGGCGCACTTTTTCGTAGCCAATCGAAAGTCATCACATCGGTGTCCAGTCGCTACCTCGAGGGTTCCTACTGGAGGTGAACCAACTTTCGCCTCCTTTTCCGTTAATTACCATTCATGGTACATGAAATTGTTGAAAGATCTATGTAGGATTTAATCTACAGAGATTCCGAACTAAATTACAGTTGTTCGCTCGGTATTGTTTTCAAAGTCCAACATTTGGAAACGATACCGAGCCATGTTTCGCCGCGTGGAGGTGACTACAAACGAAACCCGAGCAACGGGCAACACCCACTCTCCCCTTCGGTTCTAAATTTCCGCTCTCTTATGCGAGGCAAATATTGAACGAGCTATGATACATGTTAAGTTAAACAGAGATGCACGCGAAATCGATGTCGTTCTGTACAATTATAGAAGTGCTTAGACTTATACGCGGTCCGATTTAGATTAACTTCGAAACGGAACGGAGCGAGTTAAACTGGGTTAAAAAGGAATATAAATGAGCGGCCTATCTGCAAAGGGCTTAACCTTTTCAAAGCGTGTAGCCGGCGATAAAGGGCTAGTGATCTAGCGAGACGCCTGAATGAACGGTGGCGAGACGAGGCGAGACGAGGAAGTTGAAGATTCAACGGTCACGTAATCGTCGAACGAAGGGGTTGCCGGGAGAACGTTTGTTTGTCCTGCAAGAGTGGCGCATTGTTACAGAGTCGCTCGCTGGACACGCGAGCTTCTACTTAATGGGCTTTCTGTGTTTGACGCGCGCGGCCACGATCTTTGTCTTTTCCGCTCGTTTCCGGCCTTCGATTGTCGCGCGTCCGCTGAATTAAATGCGAGCCCCCGTTCTCTCTCGCGTTCCTACGACGGAATTTATCAATGCCGAGTAGATTTAACGAGAATTCCTAATTTCGTGTCTATTTAAATATGAGACCGTTCGAGACTTATTTTTGTACACGTTTACGTTACACAAGAAAATTAGTGAATAAAAGATAGCCCGCGTAAATAGCGAATAGATTAGACGGATCGACCGTTTGAAATTGCCTGTTTTCTTCCCTCGAAGAATACGGGAGAAGAGAGTCTAGCCGCGGGTAAGTGATACGGCGATTAAGTTGCGTAACTGGCCGGAGTTTAACTACATTACGCGCGATATTTTCCGACCATCTACTTTACTTCCGAGAGCGAGCGCAAATAGGTAAGAGAGGAGGTTGCGTAAACGTGCTCTATTACAATACGATCTCCGATCTCGTAACTCCGTTAGCTCCCCGGGAGCGCAAATGGAACCGGGCGCCGCCGGATGACGCAATTTATAATTTAAAAATTAGCCGGCGCTCGAATTGCGATCGCATGCTCCGTCACCTTGAACGTCGACCCGAGCCTCGGTATCGTTAAAACGATTTACTGCTCCTCCACTTCAACGATATCGATTCCCCTTCCGCGTTCGCGTCGTCTCTTTCCCACGCGTGAAACTGGCCGTCGTTAACGAGGGAGGCAAACACGAAATCGTGTCTGTCGCGAGCGAACCTAATGCAGTTTAAGCGTCCAAGGTGCATAAAGCGAATTCATAAAGCGACACGAACCCTGCAATAATCGAGATCGCAGTCTCGGCCGAATGGAGTGCGGCGAACGGTGGCGCAAGGGCGGCCGGGAAGAGGAGGGGGGGGTGGCGAACGCGGGGCGGGGGGGAGGGGGGACGGGAAGTAGCAGTGGGTGACGCAGTCTGAAAGGGGGAGGGGGTTGCTGTGGTGCGGTAGGTGGCAGAAATGGAACGAAAGAGAGAAGGCGAAAGAGGTGAAAGAAGGACGGGGAGAAAGAGAGGAAAATCTGGGAGCTTCGTTGGCATCCGGTCTACTCGGCACGGCAGACTCATTAAGGGGTTATTTCAAAGTTTAACTGAATCGAGTCGAGAGGGAGAGATGATAAAAACTCAGACCCTCCCTCCCTCCCTCGTCCCTTTACCCTACGCCACCGGGAGAGCCCTGCACCCTTAGCCGTCCCCGTCTTTTTCCATCGCGTCCACTGATCCCTATCCCTTTTTCATCGTCTCCGTTCGTTGCACGGTTATCCTCCGGCACGGACAGACTTCTTTGCCCCGTCCGCGTCCGCGACCGACACTCCGCTGTACCGTCGGCAATATTAATTAACGTCATCCTGCAGCCGCAGTCTAGATATTTGCAGTTTGTTAACTGAAAAGTCGCTAAGTCGCGACGCTCTTTCTCTCATCTCGCCTCGCGTTCTCTTTTCCTCGGACTTCTCAGTTGATTCTCCGTCGTCGCGACCAACTTTTCGTCAATCGCGACGGCATCGAGACCTCGGAATCTATGATTTTCCCTCGTTAATTGTCCGACGGCGACCGTCAATCAAGGGGCGCGGTAGCGGCCCGAAGGCAAGTTTGAGGCCTGAACATGCCTGCGGGTACCGCGTACCCTTATATACACGTAAATTCGACATTTTGAGTTTGTTTTGATATATTATAATCGTACCCTTTGCTACTTATTGATGTGTTGAGGTTTTTGATTAAGTTTTTATGGACTCCTTTTCGATTTAAAACATATCTTACTCTAAAAGATGTTGTTAATACGAAGTTTACTTTAAGATTTCACTAGAATTGGCTGATTTAAGATTTTTCGTCTCCACCTAGGGAATTGTTTGGACCGAGAAGTTAGTTGAATTCAATATAATTGCATTGACCAACCTAAAATAATATTAATTTTGATTTGAATGATAACGTTGACAGCGATAGACTTCGTCGAAAGGCTCAATTTCATTGTTTATATTACGAAAATAAATCAATGGACGTGGTATCGTTTGGTCGAAAATCGTTACCGACCAACATACAAATTTAGAAATATATACAGGAATGCGATATTTGTTGGTTATCGAAATATTGGATAAATCAAGGATTTTTTATGTCATTGCACCTGGGTTAGTTGATCTGATGCGAAGACATCACCAACCATGCGATCCGTATGATTTGCAGGCTATTCTATTGAAAGATGCAGTATATAATGCGGTTGGTTTAGCTGCGTTCGATTTATATGACGAGGTTAGGCGGAAATGTTACGATTAAAATAATCGTATTACATTATAGCCATTGAAGAACTGACGATCCGGAGGAACAATTATGGAATTATTATTAGAAGACGAATATGTTGGCTTATTGGGCGATGGACGAGTGAGCATATTTAAGGTAGTTGTTTCCTAAATCGAAAGTATTAAAAATTGCTTGAAATTTTGTACAAAATTAATATAGGTAGCAACGAACATGTATGCAAAATCCTGGATCAATTGACTGGATCATCTCGTTTTTATGATATTGTCAATCAAAATTCGCAATTTTTAGTATACTTTGACGTTGTAGTAATGGTGACTGCACGTGAAAAATATCTTTCTTCGGTTACAGTAATAAAATGAGTATTGACAAATAGTTGAAAATCAAGACAAAATGAGTGTAAACTATAATAAAACACATGGATTTTTTTTGAAATTTTTGACCATCTACTTACGGAGTAATATTAATCTAAATGTTATCGTTTTATTATTTTTCACGATGACTATGAGAAGTTCGATCGATGTAGCAACGTCGTCTTTTGCAGCTACATTCAAATTCATTGAGGAGTGATTAGATTACAGAAGGGATTGAAGGTAGTTACTGTAGTCGAAGACATTTTTGAGATTATGCAATATATCACATACACATAAATAGTACTATGTGGTAGTACTGTGACAGAGCGACGTTGCAACGTTTTTTTCTCAGTTTTAACTACTTGAATCATACGAGAGTATAATTCTTATTGAAAATACTTATTTTTTCATTGTATAATATAATATAATAACTAAAATTCATCTTTCTTAATGTATGGTTTTTTAATACATAAAAAATCTTGTATTTTTAGCTTTAAGCTTTGTTTTGACTTATATTGGGCAACAACTACCTTAACGTTGTATTTATCGCTCGATAGAATTGTTTTTCATTCAATTGACCTGTTGCGTATTGAAATATAATTATAGGCGTAAAATTAAGTTCAGAACTGAGGCCAGCATTGTATATGTACAATCCATTTATCCATAGTACTTATACATGTTTAAGATCGCCTTCTGTTCCCTGTATACATGGCACGGGAAATTTAGCAAGCCCATGCGACTATGAATTACGGCCATATAGTGTCCCCTTTATCTCCTTAGACTACATGAAAAGTCGTGAAATCCCCCGAAAAAAAATAACCTTTTAATGAAAAGGTAAAACATTAGGCAAGTTTGAGACGGGAAAGTAGTGAAATCACAGCAAGAGTTGTAGTCAAGTTTGAAAAATTATGTACAAAAAGCAAACTTGCAGCACAATAGAGCAAAAGTACCCATGTCAATTTTACAAATATTCTTATCAATTGACACATGTGAATATTATTTATTAGTACCTTGCTATTACTTGTGATTTTTTCCTTAGACATCTACCTTCAATCAATAATCTGTTACTAACAACAGCTGATAGAATGCTACAAGTACTTTTGCTCTATTGTGCTGCAAGTTTGCTTTTTGTACATAAGTTTTCAAACTTGACTAAACTCTCGCTGTGATTTCACTACTTTCCCGTCTCAAACTTGCCTAATTATTTACCTTTTCATTAAAAGGTTATTTTTTTTCGGGGGATTTCACGACTTTTCATTAGAAATACACTGAACTTCGTGCTACAAAACCATTGACATAAACTCGATCTAGTACATCTGTTAAACGTGCATCAACGATTAGTTCGTCGTCGGTTAAGAGGCAGACTGAACAGTACCAGTTCTATTGCTTCCTCGGTAATTTCCTTTTTTCACCGAGGGTATCAAACTTCGAAGAAGTTGAAAACACCCGGAGGCCTGAACTGCCTACGAGAGGCGTTAGTTCGTGTATTAAATTAATCTTCGTCGAGGAACGGGGCTTGGTAATCCGCTTAATCGGCAATATCGAGAGAGAGTGAGAGAGGGAGAGTGAAAGGCTCAAATAAGAGAAAAAATATCCGTAGACATAATCAATCTAGCGATTTTTATCAGGTTCATTTCACACAAGAGTCGAATGAAGTTTTGACACGCCGTTGTATTTTAACAATTATATCACATTATTACAATGTCACTCTTACGGCTTAGCATTAAGCAGGATTATAATATTTACGGTAACCAGATATGAAAATAAAACAAAATTTAATTGCGAATGTTGAAACCAGTTTGTTGGAACTGACGGGGAAACTGCTACTTTAACGTAGTAGTTTCATAATAATGACGATAAGTCTGATATTATAGGATATCTGCGACGCGGCTTAATGAGTCGCTAATGGGGTGAGTGGAATGACGCAGTAAATTGTGGATATTAGACGGTATAATGTAATGGAGCCGCGATAAGAGTCGATAATACCTAAGCGCGTACGTACGACGCTCGTGTTCGTCGCGTCTGCTTCGATTGTTCGAGAAGCGTTTAGCAAAGTCGGATCAACGGGTGGGGGATCGGTGCGCTGGCCCGATTTATGCGCGGAATTCTAGCCGGTCGGCTCGGCGAAGGTGACCGCCTCCTGTTGCCGGCTATCCGGTGGCGTGTAAACAAATTGGCAGTAATGACGCTGCAATTTGTCAGATCGGCACACGTAGAACGGGGGCTCGCGCCTCGTCGACGCGCGTGTTCGTCCGCCGCGTATGCGCGCGAGGGGGTGAGATCGGTGTCCGATGCGGACGCCGTTACAGGCATACACACCTGGTCGATTTGCATATGTACGCGCGCCTACCGCAGGTGTTCCTGGCCCGTGCGAGCCACGCCGACGCGACGATGAGATTGCGTCATTTCGCACGCCGCTCGGAGGAACGATTCGATCCGGAGGATCGCCGCGAGAGACACATTCCACTTAACCGTGACCGGGAGTTACGGTGAATGATCAGGATTCTCTGATCATGCACGGTTTCTGATGCGAAAATTCAAACGAAGCGAGCGGCGAATATTTCTGATAGTTTGTCGAATTAAGGGAGTACTATCCTTTGACTATATATACCTGGACTGCTGGTCCGCTAGGAAAACGAGAACCAACATGTCTACTGGTATCGCTACCATGATGAACACCTAAAATTTGGCAGAACTAAACGTGCAAATCAGTGTAGGTTCACACGTATAGGAGACGTATAGACATGTCGTACACTGCTAAATAATTTTACACCTGCAAATTCTAATTTCATACATAAAAAATTTGTGGATCTTTGCGGTATCCAAAAATATGTACTTTTAAAATATGTAGCATAGCAGAAAAAGTGTTCAATATTTTTAAATTAGAAAATAAGATATTGGTTAAGAACTCAATAATACATAGTATTTCATTTTATGACAAAATCTTCTTTCATCCTGTTACGTTCTGAAATATCCTTCATTTTGAATACGTAAAAGAAAGTTTAATTAACAAATATACTAGATCCACAGTTTAAAAAAGAACGGAAAGAGAAAAATTTGAAATTTCTAAGGGCTTAGCTATACTGTCTATTGTACACCATTTATATTCAATGCTTTAAAATTGCCGCTTGGTCACGTGTAGGTGTTGAAGGCGGTGCTTAAGTGTCTCACACTGTACAGTGTTAGCATCGCGTTTTTAACATGGGCAGCCTATGCAACTGGCAGTCCAGATACATATAGTCAAAGGTACTATCGGTACGCCTTGAATCAAGTGCGTGTTTAGTCGTTTTTGACTTCCGAGGTACTTTGATTTGGCAACTTCGCACGATTGATTAACTTGTGTTGTTCTCATCTACACGCTTGAAGTGGGAATTGTTTATCATTTTGAATTGCGCGGTCTGCCTAACCTCTTTGCAACGTTGCTAAATCGTGTGTATAATGATCGAATGAGCATGGATAATTTCATTCATTTGCTTATATCAACTATAAAAATTGGTGAATCAATAATCTGATGCATCGATTATGTTTATGAAATATGAAGTACTCATTTCTCACAGTTTCATCACAAAATGAACAGCTATTATCGTGAATTTCGTGATTGAAACTTGAAAATGTCATTTTCTATAAGACTACGTGTTCATAGTGAAAACGTAAAATTGTTAATAACTTTCTTCTGAGTTAGTCTAGCATTCCAAAAATTTGTGTACATCAGTTTGAGATGGAAATATATTACTATATAAAATTTCTGAATTTTCTGAACACTATTTTAAGACCGATAGTACTCCCTTAAGGAGGTTCTACCAGTAACAGTTTTAAAATTACGAAATATCTAAAATTTAGCGTATGAGTAGATTTTAGTTAAATAATGACTGTGTTAAATTTTGGCGAACTTTCATGGGATGAGAGAAAAGTTCTTAAGATTTCAATTTAAATTGTTTTTCGCAAATATCTAAGTTCCTATTGGTCGAACGATACATATGCATCGGATCGAAATTATAGATTGATAAATTCTCTACAACAATCATTCTTGGTATTTTTTTCCTGCGAGTAACAATTTTCAAAATAACACGCGACAAAATTTTAAGTTTTCGAACCAAGCCGCGTACATCATTCTTCCGAAAACTTCAAGTTTTTACCGCGTGTTATTTTGAAAACCGTTGCCCACAAGAAAAAAATACCAAGAATGAGTGTTGTAGAGAATTTATCAATCTTTGATTTCGATCCTATGTATCGTCCGACGAATAGAAACTTAGATATTTGCGAAAAACAATTTAAATTTAAATCTTCAGAACTTTTCTTTCATCCCATGAAAGTTCACCAAAATTTACCAGAGTCATTATTTAACCAAAATCTACTCATACGCTAAATTTTAGATTTTTCGTAATTTCAAAACTGTTACCGGTAGAACCTAGTTGCGTCTCATTCGAATAGATACCATAGATTATTTTAATAACTGTTTAGTATGTGTTTCTCACGGAGATCCTTCGGTATCTTGTCCCAGATTCAGCACGACTTCACTTACTTCCATCTTATCGTTACCACGTTCTCATGGAAAATAATTAATACGTTAATGACGATGAAATTGCAATTTCGAGCCGCGTCGTTCCCTCCTCCCGTCCCATTCGTCACGTAGAATTACACGGGGAACGATCCGGCGTCGATGCACGCGCGAGAACGAACGGTTAACCCACATTATTAATCGGCCGGAAAGTTTTTCTTCGCGAACGAGTATGTACATATTATCTTTAATAAAGTCGTGAAGGAGGAAATATTTTTACGCCCACGGGCCGCAAGTTTCTCGCTAATCGTGCGTAAAATCGGATGATATCCCCCGCACGGTTTGAAATTCTGATCGCACGGGGGGGGGAACCGAACGACAATATTACGGGCGTAACGCGAGCGTGTGGTCGTTGGCGAACCGGTTAAGAAAAGAGGCTGCTGCGAGCACCGACGCGAAAGCCCCTTCGCGTTCCGGCAGCATGGCGACCGATTTACGTACGCGAGGGGCGCGAGCTTATTGAATGCTCATGTGTTTTGACGTTAACGAGCGTAATGTCCCGTTAAGAGTCCCCGGAGGGCCACCGGGCTCGAGCTACCGGTGTAAAAGTCGAGAGTTCTCATTTTCTCCGGCCGCGTTGCCTCGAGTTCGTAAATATGCCCGCCGTCCTCCGGCATACAGAAAATGTTGACATAATACGGTGCTAGTGGGTTCTCGAAGCTGTTACCCTACGTGCCGGAACGATATCCTTACACCTATTAATTTTATGGCCAACGCTTTGTTTGAGCTATTTTTCTTGCGGACCGTTGACGATCTACAAGTTCTAAAATATCTTTATAACCCGGCCCGTCGTTTCCCTATCAAAACGTTTCCGCTCCGCGCGCTCGTACGATCGCGCGAATCTTAATTAGAAATTGATTTTCCCATTGACACGCACGATACAGTTTGTTATTCTTCGCGCGCTCGCGTTCGTTCAGTCGTAAACCGATGTACGTGACGTCGAACGATCGAGTAACGAGTCCGTATTGTTTCTGTTTCAGGTAAGACGTCCGAGACAAACGAGCAAAGAGAAACGCGAAAGCCGTCGCGTCGGATAACGCAATCTCGCTAGCGCTGCGAGGTATCAGCCTTGTTGTTTCGCACCTGGCTCGTGATCAACGCGTCGTTTATCATGCCCGGCAGGTTTTGCCCGGCCGCGCGAGCTCTTTGAGTTACGACAGGTAGGGAAAAAGAACAGGTCTCGATAACCGTTCCTATGGAAACTATGTTATTTTACGACGCTCGGTTTTCTATGCGCCACCGATCCGCTAACCTTGATGAACGCGGCTCTGCTTCATTCAGTCGGTTCTCGGTACTGCCACGTCATTGCGACGCATTCTTTCTATGCGACCGAACCAATTTAACCGATCAGTTTTGTTTTACGGACGTATACGCCTGTGTAGAAATTGTGTCAGTGATTAAGTCAGTTAAGATAGTATCAATTAATCTAAATTCTTTTCATGGGTGGTCAATTGAGAGATTGAAATGATTCATTGATCGTTACGAATAGTTTATTCTTGTTTCAAGACTCATAACATTGTTGATTTATAATCCAGTTCGAGTCTTCATTTCTCGTTAGCTACAAGTATAAAATTATAATTATTGATAACGTTGAATTAATATTACACGTGCAAAGAATGTGCCGCTATGAATAATACATTTGAAACCATTCTTATAAAATCTAAGGTCGAATCGTGTTAGTAATCTATTTTATTATCGAATAACACGTAATAATGAAATCGTATTTAATTCTTGAGCCGTTCTTAACGAAATTCGGAGGAATTGCCAAAAATGCGGGCGATATGTGAAATGAACGTCTGCGCGGCGTTTCGCATTCTTCGGCCTGGAATCCGAATAGATCAAAGCGTGTCGGGGAGCGAGTAACGTTGGATTGACAACGGGTCCGCTTTGACATCACAGTAGAAGCGGCGGTAGTGGTCAGACGGGAAGGTTTGCGGCGCGGTTACAGGGCGGGGAAGGAAGCGACCGGTCGCTTTAATTACGCGGAGCCATTGTTGCGGCCGGTTGTTTATAATTAATCGTTCGAAAGCTTGGCTCTGTCCACGACAGATATGACGGCCAATAAAGTACGTCGCCGGGCAAGCGGCGCGACGCACGCCGACGTGAAATTTCGTTATCGTGGAATTTCGGTTTGCCGGCTGTCCAAATGGAAATCCTGAAAGCCGATCGCTTCTCTGCCGGACCGATCGGAACGCGAAGTGTCGGTCCCGTTCTCGAATAATTGTACCTATAGCGCTGATCAGGGTATCAAAGA
>SMSR01010367.1:0-46364 GCA_019453355.1 Ceratina japonica
ATCCTCGCGGATTCAATTCTTTCGTGTAAATCTTTTGTATCGCGTTTGATCGGGAATATCAAATCGGTTTATCAATTTTCTTTCCAGTATATGAATTGTGATATTAATCGCGACGTCGATTGAAAAGTATGCCGACCGAGCGGAACGGGTTCGAGCGGACGGGAAACAGTTTCGAATCGCTGGATGGAAGTATGTAATTGGTTCGCGTTCAGAGAAGAAGCTGTTTGTATCGAGAGTCTTGTCCCCGAGGAATTCGACGCGGGATGCCTCAGGAAACATGGGGATGGGTAATGATGAATCGTTTTCCGATCGTCACTGTTTCTGTCTCTACGAGGGAACCGTATCATACGGCGACCACATAAATTTTGCGATATCTATAAAATCGATGCCTATGAAAGAATGTTATCCGAAAACTATAAACGACTTCTGTCCGAGTCAATAAAGTTTTCCAATAAAACACGACGTTCGTCCCTTTTCCATAAAATACCTTGTATACAAGGTTTTATCCGCGGTCGGGCTTGTTATGAGCCAACTTAGGTGAAACATCGCGGTTGGGAAACTAGTTTTCAGCCACTCGAGCTCTCAAAGAGGGTCGACCGAGGGTTGACGAATTCTTAATCGCCCTTAGCGAAATAAAAACTCCACGCGTTTTTTCGCTCCCTGTCTCTCTGAGGAGAGGAGATGAATTGATTCATTTCTATTAAATAGTCGTCCCTCGAGACTTTGCTATATCTTTAGATAAAACGTGGTCAGAGAAATTCTGCTATTTTATGTCTCATTGCCTTCTATGCTTGTCCGTAGATTTGTCAATTTGCGGTGGATCAAAATCTGTCTACGACGATCTGTTAACATCTCAAGATGAATTATTAATCGATCTTTGCGAAATAAAAATTCCACGCGTTTTTTCTCCCCTTTTTCTTGTCTCTCCGAGAAGGGGAAATCAATTGATTCATTTCTATCAAATAGTCGTCCCTCGAGACTCTGCTAAATCTTTGGATAAAACGTGGTCAAAGAAAACCTGCTGCTTCATGTTCTTCTGTCCTCATCCGTAGATTTGTCAATTTGCTACGGATCAAAATCTGTCTCGGCGGTTTGTTAACGTTTCGGGTAGAACTTTTGCGGCTCATGGCTCACTGCGGTGCACCGCATTTTTCACAATTACTCGGAGAACGAGAGGGCTGGCGGGAAGGAGCAATTCGAACAGGCCCGGTACGGCGATCGTAAAAGCGAATTGCTACCGCCTTTCCGGTATTTATGACTTCGCTCATTGCTCGAACTCACCGGGCAGCGGAGCTTTTTTCTCTCGCGCCTTCCTGCCCCCCAGCCGAGCATAAATTATTGCTGTTCGTTAAACACGACGCTCCCGTCTCATCGCGACCTTCTTCTTCGAACTAATCTCGGCGAATCTTTGACCACGATGCAACGTTCTTCTGAAAAGAACCGTTCGTGCCCTCCTAAACCGCGAACTTAAATATTAAACAGAATAATCCTAGAAAAATTATGTATCTAATAATTTTTTATAAAATATACAAAACGCCAATGAAATTGATTGTAAATATAAAAAAATTCTATGAAAGTTTTGAACAAAAAATATAAGCAGTCGAAAGAGGAGTGGCACTAAAAATATCTCCAATGTCAGAAACGAACGCGGTAGGATTTTCATAGCAATAAATTAAATCGCCTTTAATTTGCAATAATAAACAGCGGAGAGCTCGCGTAAACTAATCCGCTGAATAATTCATGTCATTTAACGCCTGCGTCGCATCTGAACCGAAAGGAGTGGCAGGAGAAAAAAGAAAATATCGATGCTGATTGGAAGCAACGTAGACACGCGATGCGACACAACATCGTCTATCTCCTTTTTCGTCTCGTCGTACTTTTAATAGTTAATTATGCATTTACAGGTTTGTGTAACAACGTCGCGTATCGCATTCATTGAGGAACGCCGTGGCACGTGGCGAGCAGCCCGTCGACACGAGTTCCACGGAAACGTTTGAAAACCAGCTCGTAAATTCTCTTTACGGGATTCGAACGATTCGAAATTAACGACGTGGATACGGAGTATTATGTACTCTCGTTTTGGCACTGGTTACTTCATNCGCTTTAACTTGGCATACGAAGTATACATGTGTATGGAGTTCCAGACAGATTTTCTTATGTACTTCTCGCTTGGTTACTAATTACGTATGTAGTTTATCAATTCTATTATGCATATCTTCCATTAAATATTTAAATACAATACATATATCGTCTATATACTATATGTTTAAATTAAATCATAAAAAGTCAGAGAATATACGTATACATAGTTTCTTTAGCCGCGTATATACTCCGTTAAATCGAAAGTCTGCTGTATATTGATAAATGAAATTAGAAGTCAAGAGCGAAATTTGGCAGTGAGAGCAGGTTGAAAGTGTGAAATATTTCTGAAATCTACCTGCGACCTGTAATGCGGCAGCCTGTTCAGGGAACCGCCGTAGAATATGTCATCTCTGTAAAAAGGCCGCTGCGGATCTTTGCTGAAGGGATTTCGCCTGTTGCCCATTTTCAGCGATTTTTGGCTGCAGTCCGAATCGGCGCGCATCCGCCGGCCGCTGATCGTGTGTCGCCGAATCTGCCAACAATTTTCCTCTACTTACTTAACTAGGACATACTGTTATTACTACTAAATGAATCCTCCTGGCAAGGGATTCGCCATAAAACTGCTCGCGAATTCCGACCGACTCATATAACCAATTGTTGATCTTCCTAACAGGGAACGAAACACTTTCGTAGTTTCATTTTTAATCAAAATACAAATGAAATTTTTTCATGGAATTCACGTTCCAATTTTCAATTTTTGTGCAATTTTCAATGCTTTTAATAAAAAATTGTATTGTATTCTTGTGGCGTAAATTACGTCATCTACGTAAATACGATTTGCACTAACAATTATAAACGAAGACATGAGAGCATGATACGTAACATTAATACGATACGGAGGTACAAGTGGACACGCACGATTAGAACAATTTGAGCGTTTCGTACTCACCGTGGGCACTTTGCCATTCAGTCGCTCGACGTCTCCGCCGAGGAGATTGTTCTCCTCCTCAACGATCTTCTCGTCGATGTTCACGTCCAAGTCCGGATAGATCGGGACGGACAATCGTTTCTCAGAACTGCTCAACTTCCTCTCCATAGTCTCCAATTCCACGTTGTCCTTATGAAGGGAGTGCAAGGATTTGGAAACGCTGGAACGAGACGTTTCTAAAATCAGCTCCTCGAAATCTACCTCCTCGAAAAGAAAACGGCGAGGAAAGTGATATTCGCGGTGGAATAGAAATTCGAGTATTACTTTACTATGTTAGGGATGCTTCCGAGNCTTAATCCAGTGTACATGATTTATACTAACTCTGAACGTAAGTATTTTCCTGAATTCAGAGATAATGAATCGTGATGGATATTTCCTTTAGGATGGAGTGAAATATTGATAACGTTACGCTTATTTGTCTTGTTCTTCTGACTGTTTTGACAGAAAACTTTCCTTGAAATTCCGAAATTCTTTTCATAACATGTCATATACTTCGCATAAGCTAAACTGCGGTTTAATATCGTTTCTTTTTATCGCAACGAAATTCCTCTATTTTCAATACAGTTTTATTCTTGTACGTTCGTAGAGTTTTATTCTCGTCGAGACAATTGTTATTCCAGGAACTGAGGGGAAAGCAATTCGATTTGAACTAATCGTATTTTCGAGCTTGAATAAATCGAGACAGAACAGAGGTATCAGGAATAGTAGGATCAGATTTAATATTTTTTGTTTTGGGTAAATCCTCGACCCTCGGAGTTGGGTCAGACGTCGGTTTAACGCTTAATTAATGCTATAAATGTAGCACGGAACGGAAGCTCGAGATTACGCGTACTCATTTATGCAAGTACATACGCCTTGGTCGCGAGACTTTCACACAACGTGTCGCGAGATATTAACCACGAGTATTGACCACCGAATGACATAATCGCACAATGCGCGGCCACATACTTCTTCGCACAGTAATTTATATCACGCGTTTCATAAAATATTTCCATCAATATTCATACGGCGATTATCGTCACGAGCGCGACGATTCCTTTGTCTTGTATTTTATTTTAGAGAAACGTTCAGGCGAATAATATCTCGTTTCACGTGTCATAATAGAGCGAAAGAGCTCCGCGCTCATACGTACCGCTCGTGTGCCGCTTTATTCATTATGGAAACACGCGCCCGAGATATCCCGGAAGCGCGGGTTTGCGATCGATCGGTTCGAATTCGAGGAAACTTTCGCACCTCCGTTCCGGGACATCCCCCGTCCCTGAACGGGCTCAGGAAGCACGATTGTTTAAGGTTGTATGAGCCATCCTCTGCTAAAAGTTTAAGATTTAACAATAATCTGTACCTAATTTGAAGAGGAATTTTTAACGCGTAATTTCTGACATTCTAAGACATAGTTTTGGCATTTTTTTTTGGACGTCTGTCGCTGTTGCATTCATATCTTTTTATAAATGAAATCAAAATTCTGTCACTTATAGGAATTCAAGATTTAATCAGTTTTTGAATAGCAAACTTTCTAAAATTGTATACGTGTCAATGCTTTGTCATTTTTCTGTCAGGGTTCATGCAACCTCAACTCCGAACGTCGACGTTCTCATAAATACAATAAAAAAGAGACGAACTTATAAATAGAACATTGCTTTACCTATTGAACGGTACACGTATAGTACAATTCGCTTCGAATGCCTCACATACTTTTGCATCTTATTTACAATCCTTTTTGCGTTCTATGACTGCGTAAGCTTCCGCGGTAGTACGTTCGCGTCGTTTACGGTAAGGTAAACTCTTAGAGCATATATTACATGGTCTATGTAAAAAGTGTAGACAAACGGCCACGAAAGAAAGAGATAATTTAGGTACTATTTTTCTCTTTTGCGCAGACACTGTCAAAGAGAGAGAGAGAGAGAGTTCCCAAACTATTATTCTCTTTCTTAGCCGCTTATCTACCCTTTTTACATAGGCAGTTCTTCCATGTATTATATTCTCTAAAGGTAAACTAGCATAATCGACGGCCGTGGCGAACGTAGCAAAAATAGATCGACGTATTCAGATCGAGACGAAAGGAAACTACTACAGACAGGTAGAGATAACGATTTATACAGCAATCTAAATCGGCAACGAACAAAGGAGCTCCCGGGAAATGAACCGAGCGAGCCGAATAAAATCTCTGGCGGAACGCGAGGCACGTAAGCGAGAACGAGTCGCCCCCGCGTCTCGTCCCCACGGTGAAGAGGCACGTCGGTGATTAAAACAGCGTGAAACGAGCGGAAAGGTGCGAACGCCGCCCGAGGCGCGAGCCACGTTTCACGGGAATGCTAAGTTTTATCTCGGATCCGCTGGAACATAGTTTTGAGCTTCAGTTGGCGCACAGATTCTCTGCGAACGAGCAAAGCCCGACCCCGTCTAGCCGGCGGACGATCGAAGATTCACCTGGACGGTATTCCACTTCTTGCTTTAAGTCCTCGCACTCGCCGGCCGACTCTTCGTTTGCAAACTCAACGCTAGGACACACCCGATCAGCCTTCTCTTCCGGTACCGCCCGGATATATCGTGTTTATAAATTATCGAAGCATTTTTTAATATGTACAAACACATTTTGCGTCCCGTTCGGTGCCGATCAAGACGTCGGCGGATCGCCGCTCCTCTTCTTCTCCCACGTATTGATCCTCTTCAGGGGGTAACAGATCACCGCTGATAACAGGATCAAGCTGCCGGACAGGTAGAACGACGCGTCGTAGCTCCCGGTCGCGTCCATAAAGGCACCTGTCGATCATATTTCTAAATCGCTTTGCCGACTCGTAGTTTTCCTTGAAGAAGACTTAGCGACCGTTTCATCGATCAGCGAGACAATTATTATCTGTCGCGCCAGTCTCGTGCTGTTTTTTTTACGAGACAAACATCGCGAAATTGCTTACGCCGAAAGTTGATTAGATAACCCCCAGCCGTCTACTTATCTGACCGATTCGACAGCATCCTAGGCAATATTTCATCAGAGATCGTATCTGTTCGTAATAAATCAACAGTTCCACCGATCACAATGTATCACGTGTGTAACTTCTACACGGGTATCGTACGGATCTAATTAACTTTCGTTCTGACCGATGTAGAACCGCGATTGGCGTTACATTGTCGCGATTAGGTCGCATGACATTTTCTAGTGTAGAAATCGATATTTTTTAATCACCTGCGATGGGCGAGCCTATGGTCGCTGCCACGCCTTGAAACAGAAGGAGCAGTCCGAAAGCGTTGGTCAGTTTCTCTAAACTCAGGAGGTCCACCACGAGGATCGATCTCAGGGAGGCGAACACGGCTAACGGAAAGCAATAAGAAACAGAAGTTTCGATATTATTTGCTAACTTAGTACGCGGTCCGGTTGGACTTACATATACTGAGGCCGAAACTAGCGGCGTAGAAGAATTGGAAGCCTTGGGTGAGCGACAGCCCGGATAATATGGTCAGAAGTCCCCCGGCGCTGATGAATACGTTGTTGACGACCAAAGCGTTAACTCCTGGCAAACTGCTGGCCACTCCGCAGACGACACGACCTATGGTATTCCCGATACCGATCACGGAGACGAGGAACATGGCAGTGGAGTCCTCGACGCCTGCCAACTTAGCCCGATCTGTTCGACAAAAACGATCACCTTTACTTCGGATTCTCTGGCCTTGTTCGTCTGGCGTCCTCGTAAACGGGTCACCGCGTGGCCTTGGATTCGATTTCTTTGATTTACGAGCTCGCAACTTTTCTGGCCGAGTTACTCGGGGTAGAAGAAAGATTCTTAGACGAGGGAGCGATACGGTACCTGGGACGTACATGAACGGTGTGTAGAAGCCCATCATCGTCAGTCCGCCGGAAATGGCTAGGATCAAAAAGGAAGGACTTTTGAGAAGGCTCAGGTCGAGCATTGTAGTCAGGATTCGGCGGACGCTCTCCGGACAGATGTAACAGCTTCCGCTTTCTTCTTCGGCTACGTCAGTCGCAGTAGGCAGACGTGTCACGGACATGTGATAGCCGACCGATGATTGCTGTCAAGATCATTCACAACGAATTAACGATTAAATTATAGCACGAAATACTTGATAATTATGACGGATTTTTGTGCAACGTGTAATCTCTTCTATTATTTAAGTATTGCAATATTTTTTGTTTCGCATCGTTTATATTTTCCGCAGATTCATTTTTTGTCATGAAATCCGCAATAGAGTAAATCCTCGGTTTAACGGAGCTCACTGTAACGGACGTCGGATTTAGCGGATGCTTTAACTTGGCATACGAAGTATACATGTGTATGAAGTTCCAGACAGATTTTCTTATGTACTTCTCGCTTTGTTACTAATTACGTATGTAGTTTATCAATTCTATTATACATATCTTCCATTAAATATTTATATACAATACATACATCGTCTATATACTATATGTTTAAATTAAATCATAAAAAGTCAGAGAATATACGTATACATAATTTCTATAGCCGCGTATATACTCCGTTAAATCGAAAGTATTGATAAATGAAATTAGAAGTCAAGAGCGAAATTTGGCAGTGAGAGCAGGTTGAAAGTGTGAAATATTTCTGAAATCTACCTGCGATCTATAATGCGGCAGCCTGTTCAGGGAACCGCCGTAGAATATGTCATCTCTGTAAAAAGGCCGCTGCGGATCTTTGCTGAAGGGATTTCGCCTGTTGCCCATTTTCAGCGATTTTTGGCTGCAGTCCGAATCGGCGCGCATCCGCCGGCCGCTGATCGTGTGTCGCCGAATCTGCCAACAATTTTCCTCTACTTACTTAACTAGGACATACTGTTATTACTACTAAATGAATCCTCCTGGCAAGGGATTCGCCATAAAACTGCTCGCGAATTCCGACCGACTCATATAACCAATTGTTGATCTTCCTAACAGGGAACGAAACACTTTCGTAGTTTCATTTTTAATCAAAATACAAATGAAATTTTTTCATGGAATTCACGTTCCAATTTTCAATTTTTGTGCAATTTTCAATGCTTTTAATAAAAAATTGTATTGTATTCTTGTGGCGTAAATTACGTCATCTACGTAAATACGATTTGCACTAACAATTATAAACGAAGACATGAGAGCATGATACGTAACATTAATACGATACGGAGGTACAAGTGGACACGCACGATTAGAACAATTTGAGCGTTTCGTACTCACCGTGGGCACTTTGCCATTCAGTCGCTCGACGTCTCCGCCGAGGAGATTGTTCTCCTCCTCAACGATCTTCTCGTCGATGTTCACGTCCAAGTCCGGATAGATCGGGACGGACAATCGTTTCTCAGAACTGCTCAACTTCCTCTCCATAGTCTCCAATTCCACGTTGTCCTTATGAAGGGAGTGCAAGGATTTGGAAACGCTGGAACGAGACGTTTCTAAAATCAGCTCCTCGAAATCTACCTCCTCGAAAAGAAAACGGCGAGGAAAGTGATATTCGCGGTGGAATAGAAATTCGAGTATTACTTTACTATGTTAGGGATGCTTCCGAGCAGCTCGGCGGCAGTGGGATATTCGGTATTATTGTTGGTCCCGAAGAAACCGCTTCTTCCGGTCTGCACGCAGTGCAACGAGGCCGTGGACACTCCCGTGGCCATTAAACTGCTCTTCACTTCTAAACCGTTCTCCAAGTTGGGCTTCATTTTAATCCGCGTCGGTTTCAGTGGACGGAACATAGCGCCGAAAATAGTGCAGTTCAACAGCATCCCTGAAACGTTCACAGGGACGGGTCTAATTTTCCCAACTTAATTTAGCCTCGCGTAGTCGTTCGCTGTCGCGTTACCTGCTTGGAAGAGCAACGCGCCTCTCCAACCGTATTGCTTGATCAGCAAGTCTGAGATTGGCGCCAGCATGAAGGCGCCGATCCCGGACCCGCAAACGGCGATCCCGGTTGCCAGAGCTCGCCATCTTTCAAAATAAAATCCGGTAGTTATCACAGCCGGCACGTAAATCAGGCCCGTACCGATACCTCCTGATGCAACACACAAATATCACGTGAAATGGGAAACCGAATGCTGTTATATATAGCGGAGATTCTTTCTTCGATTAAAAGATATTTTTTCAAAAGTCATTCCTCGTTTTATCAATATTAAGTAAGGAATACTAAAACTAAAAAATACTCTATATATCGTCATTGATCAGCCGTAATATTATTACTTTTAAAGATAAAACATATTTTTATAGAAATTTTAATAGGATAAATTTTATACAGAAATCCGCGGTTTGTTAATAGTGTTCGAAACTCATGTTGAATGTGAAACTCACCGAGGACGCCGTAGGATATGTAGAGGAATTCGATGGAAGTGCTGAAGTACGAAAGGACGAAAGCGGCGCAACTTATCACGCTTCCGAGAATCGCGACAAGCCGGAAGCCGTACCTGTTGGCCAAAGCTGAGACGAATGGACCTATAAAAATCGTCTCATTATGATTAAGTGTGTGGAAGAAACCTGACAGAAAAATGAAAGGAAAAATCATTCCCTTTAACTCAATAAAAAAAGTCAATAGAAAAATTGAATAAACAGAAAGAATGCAAGTACGTGAAATATTAAAATAAAAAATCTTTACGCATATCACGTTTCTCAAATTATAAAAAGAACTGCTATCTAAATCACATTCGTCGAATTGATATTTTATTTTATTTAAAAGTCCGCAGCGCAACTATACACGATTTGAGAAGATATTAATAAAACGTGAAGATATTAAATATATGCTTCAAACGATTTACATTTGTCACTGACCAGCCATAAGATAGAATCCGGACTGCAACGAGCCGACCAGAGCCACTCTCGCTTTAGACACGCCGAAACCCTCGGATATGTCGTTCAGAAAGACACCGAAACTGAAGATTATGCCATCAACAACGAGGTTGCACATAAATGAAGCCGCGACGATTACCCAACCCCATCCACCGTCGGGAGGTACCACCATCTCCACCTCGATGCTCTGTCAACACAATGAATTTCATAATTCTGTCATTTCGATTGGAATTCATATAAAAACGACCATAAATCTTCAAGTATAATATTACTTAAAATCTAATAACTCAACAGTTCTTAAAAAAAATGGTTGTTAAACGAAAGTACTTGATAAAAACGAATTATATTATAATAAAAAATCGTACTTTAAGAAAACCTCAAAGACAGACGAAAACCAGTTAGGAAATAGGGAAATTTCGGGAATTGTCATTTCGAAGTTCGAGCAAAAGGGAGGTAAGGCGGAACAATCGCGTTCGGCGACGCGATGCGCCGCGTTGGTATGTATATATCGGTCCATGGAAATTCACAAGGTGCTCGAGATCAAGGCTGTAAGAACGGCGAAACTTTCGCATTTCGCTGGACCGCGCGTGACCCAAAACTC
Source organism: Ceratina japonica (assembly GCA_019453355.1). NCBI lineage: Eukaryota > Metazoa > Arthropoda > Insecta > Hymenoptera > Apidae > Ceratina > Ceratina japonica. The sequence continues at coordinate 10,441 of SMSR01010367.1, forward strand.
GGGCGTGTTATCAGTCGGTGGCGACGCGACGCTGATACCGATTTCACTCCACCCGGGTGGAATCGTATGAGTTACGTGCTATTATGAGCAGTATTTTTAGTCCCTTGCAACGATATCGGTTCTCCTGATAATCTTCTTATACAGTTGAAGTAACACGTTTCGCAAGCCAATTTAACAAGCGCCGTACCGATATGTTATATATAATATAATAGAAAGTAATATGCAATATAATATTCAATAAAATATATAATATAAATAATCCGTGCAAAATAGTACAATTCACAGTATTAACAGTTTGCTCTCACCGCTAAATATTCATTAAAAAGAACTTAACTCCATTACACAAAGTAATCTCGTGAACATTATCAGTTAACGTTGATCAATTCAAAACCGATCACGCCTCTCTCATTTGCATATCGACATACAAGCTGAATCAATAACGAATATAAAAATACCAAAAGTGAATATTTGTTGAAATGAAGGAATTAATTAATTCCACGAATTTTATGAAATAAAACGATTCATATAGTAAACTTACTATATAAATCATTTATTAAAGTAGCTTTATAAGTTCATCTTATATATAGAAATAAAGAAATCATTTGAATAGTGTCTTACTTCGTTATTATTGTCCGGGACGTCTTCGAGTTGCAGATGTTCCTCATTTTTGGGCCCGTTCCCATTTTGCATCTGCGGCTTGACGGCCTGATCCTCTGGCTTGTTCCCCATCGACGCCATCGTCGTCCACGGTTGACTGAAACAGAGGCAAGTGAAAATTGAAATTGCGAGGATCGCGGTGGAGGCGTGTGACTCGTATAAACCATTGTCTATCGCGCGCGATTCCATTAAGCACCGTGCCTCAATCCGTGCCCCGACACGTCATTACACAGCGTAAATACGCGTGTGCATTATCATACCTATAAATTATCCGCGTGCACACCGTCCCAGAGAGGCGGGAAACGAACCTGGCGACGAACCGTTCCGCCCCGTCAAATTAAAACCGAATGAAATTAAAAATACTTGAAAGACGGACGATTAAGTCCGATTGCTGCAATCGAAGTAGATAAAAAGGGGACTGAATAAAGCAGGCGACCGATGAATGGGAAGAACGTCCAACTTTGAGAGTAATCAGCTGTTACTGTTTGCCCGGCGGAGAGCTTATTGTATTCTTGCTGGAGGACGTGCTACTGTCGAGCCGTTCGTATGAATCATGTTAGATATTGTACCCTGCTCGCGGAATGTATCACGAAGAAAATGATAAACCAACGAGAATGGGAGAATATCGTTGGGAAAAAAAACGAGCGGCAGAAAGTAGGCCAAGGGCGATGCCACTTAAGGAATTGTTTAACAAAAGAAACGACTTACTTTGAGCCAAATGCAAGAACACTTTCAAATATTTCGAATGTACTGCCGCCGTACGGTTCGGACTTCGTTCGGCGTCGAACGAAGTCGACTAAGGACGAAGTTAGCCCTCGGATAATTTCTCACGGGGCTGATTAGGCCGCATGTACGAAGTACAATCCCACGGGCAAAGAAGCAATCATACTCGTTGAATCGCCGATCCGAAACGATAGTTTGCGTCACGTGCCGATCGTGACCGGCCTTGACCTTTCTCAACGCCCCTGGACGACCTTCGGCTTAGAACGCTGCCCGGTCCCTTCGTATCTCATCTCTTATTAATTCTCATTGCTTACCATTTGCGTGCATACAACTCCAAAATAATAGACAATAATATTTATGCGACATTAAACGTATTAAAAAACGCACGTAAAAGAAATCACGTACCGATTCGGGAATTATGGCACAGATGACGAAAAAAAGGAATCTCAGTTGCTATAAATAAGTGACCACATGAAGCACTGTAAAAATTGTCCGACTGGTCCTGTGGGAGCGACGAGAGACAATTGAATGGCCGGGCAAAAGTTGCCGTTCTAATAAAAAAAGCTTTGTATCTGGTAGTTTGTAAATCAACGATAAGATACGACCTATGTCAACCGATTTCACGCCGGCCTTTGCATATCAAACGATGTCTCTCTATCGAAAGCGATGAGGAAACACCGTTGCACTCGCTGTTTACCGTGCGGCACGTATACCTCGCTCGGAGACGGCCACAAATCTTCCCCGGCGTTCTGACACCGAGGGGGAGCGAAATTGTAACGGCGAGCAAACGGCAGACGAATAATATTTTCTTTGACTTTATCTCAGCCAGTAGTCAGACTTCCTAAATTTACCGACAAACGAGTGTAATTATCTCGACGTGCCGGCTTCCTAAACATACCAGCGTCGCCGGTTATCGTGTCTCGTCGACGCATTCTCGATTCATCGGGAAAATAATTATTATCGCGCTCGTCTATGCCCCTTGTAATGGAAATTATCGCCGCCGATGCTCGCTCGGACACATAAACTTTGCTACTGATTATTCTTGCTACATTATTTGCTTGATCATTCTTGCTACATTATTTATGGTTAAAACAGATGCACGAGTGAACGGCGATTATCAGACGCGGGCCATTTTTTCCGATTGTTCAAGATTTAATCAATCCTGTTTGCTCTGCACTGTTTATCAATTGGATTATGACTAGGATTAGCGGGATATCGCGGGAATGACACCGATAAAGAATACGGTAGCTTAATTAAACAAGTACACTTCAAACAATTTTTCTCAAAGTATTACGTTTTTTTTTTTTGTCTGAGAATAATCTCGCTTAAATAATAATTATAGTTCAATAATAAAAATGATATACGTGTAACAGAAATTATGTACATTAGATAGAATCAATGTAAGATTAAAGGAAGGCTGTTCAACAAATGCTTAGGGTCAACGCCTTTAATGGTCGACCCTTTTGATCATCGCGCTGATACGGCGCAAGGTCGCGGTTATAAATAAGTGCCAGTGGCTAATCGGTCACGATCTGAGTAGAACAAAACAAGGAAAGAATAGGAGAGAAGAGGAACGAAGAGGAAAATGTAGAGAGAAGAGAGACGGAAGATATTTCGAAAGGCTGGTAGATAGTAATAGTAAGTGATCCAGGTCCACGCGCGGAGACGTCATCGCCATCAGCCACGGTGAAGCCATATATTGTTGTACGGTTTGACGAGTATTGTGCAAACAGGATTGTGTAAACTTCAACCGGCTGATAAGGGGCGCGCTTATTTTTAGTAAATCGCGGCTAACGCGCTCGCCTCGCAGCTTCCTATGGACTTTTAAATCTGTCCAAACTCGACCTCGATATCGTAACGTCATTCATCCTACTCGACTTCTCAGAAAATTCATTTTGCATCATACTCCGCGAATTTTAATCTTCCTCTCCGCTGTTTTATAAATTTAAGCTTGTACGAACCGTAAAATGCCGAAATTTTTAGACGAGTAATAAAATACTGTGGCAATGAATTAAAAAAAAAATTATAATTACAGAGGAGTAAGAGTTATAAAATTGTTCGACCTTTTTTCATCGGTCATAACGAATTTTTAACGCGTATACATAGTCACAGTGGTTTAAGAAGACTCAATTAAAATTCCAATGCTTCGTCATTGTTTTTACGTAAGGATTCATACAACCTCAAAAGATAATAGAAAAATCGAAATCTGATATTTGATTCTCGATCTGATTAAATTAGAAATTCTGATTAGAATTTGAAACAGAGATTCAGATATCAAAAAATTGATTCCAGATAAATAGATTGAAATCAAGACAAAAGAAGTAGCATTCTAATTTTTTCTTTCGTTCCAAGGGACTTCCAGCAATTTTTAGCCGCAGGCCGGAAACGCGGTCGCGCGTAACGATATATCTAAGCGACGTCTAACAAGTGAGTCGTTTTCTCAAAATAATCCCCGGCCGTGGAGGAGGGAGCGAAGCTGAAGTGTAATAATAGCCGGGTAGAAACGAGATCCCTTGGAAAAATTCGTAAACGGGCGAGGAAGGGCGATCGGCAATCGTTGCTCCAGAAAACCAGAAGAAGGAGCAATTATCAGTGGAAAACGAGTAGATAACTGTTATCGCGTTGCACTGGAGCACAATGCGGCATCCCGCCGCCGCCGCGGTGCGGGCGTTCCCTCGGAGAATTCATTTTTTGGCTCGATACCAAACGCGTCACTCCGTTTCTTTCTCTTTCACCGTCGATTCACTCGTCTCGTCTTCGTAAATAACGAAACGCGATAACGGGACGAGGCGAACGCGAAACGTTCCCGTTTTCCTTCACAACACCTTTATCGCGGCAGCTGTAAGCGGGAGCTTTTGATCGTCGCATCGCACTGTCATTCATCAATCTCCTCGAAACTAGGAAAGAAAGATCAAGTACATGCAGAGAAAGATGTTTCTCCTATTTAATCAATGATTCACGATAGTTGCAAAAAGACGAATTATGAGGAAGAGAGAGATAGTCAGAACATGGTTTCTAAGAAACATCTATTTCCTTATGAAACTTTTCCAATCAATGTTAACACAATTTTGTTGTTTCTCTTATTGTTCATTGCAAATGGGTAAAAATAGTTAGGGAAGAATAATCGAAATGTTGTTAGAATATTATTTATTCGAGGAATTTATTTCAAATGATATTGAACTCAATCAATAATTAAAATGACTCTTGATCCAACAGGTACTTATACTTATCCTATCTACAGAATATAAAAAATGCATGATATATGTAAAAGAAATGATTACTTTCTGATAGATAAGAGAAATTTTAATGCAGATATCATTTCCGGAGGTGACACGACCATTATTTCACTTTGCATAAAAGTCTATGGTGTACTTGTACTTATGTGTTATGGGATCCTTCGAGGCAGCGGCGTCGTCGGCACTGATCGCGTCTTCTTGGAAACGCCACGGAAACAATCTATTCGTTTTGACGGCGGGAAAGAAGACCTCGTTAAGGAGAACTCGTTCAATTCGATTTAACCGGCGTATTGAGCCTAATTGGAAAATTGTCAGGTTTTCAATTGAATTTTCATGCAACGCTCGCTTTAATTGATGCCCGGCGTACCTATTTACAAAACAGGATGCTCCTACAGAACGAGAACGCTTAGAGAACATTTATAGATTCCAGAGTATTTTTCCATTACGTCTCAGATTTCCAAAATAGACCCAAAATTCCGATGCTTACGAAATAACTAATTATAGTTTAGGCCTTCGATGCATTTCTACCGTTTTAACGTCTAAAACGCTTATGGCAGAAAGATCGAGAATTATTTAATTTCGTAATCAGACAAATAATCCCTCACTAACGAATCTTCGGCACTTGGAATAATAGTCGAATGGAAAATTGTTATGCGCGGGCTGATATCGCGTATAAATATTGAAACGAGTGTACTCGAGGATGGGAATACATGGATCGGCTTCTTGGCCCATAAATCAGGCATCAACGCACAAATATTTGCACGTCCCGACGCATCCAAGTAGCCGTAACGACGACCGGGGCTCATTATCGTAAACGATCGAAAAAGAAGGTCTTACGGGAGTCATTTATCTCGAGGAATTTAGTAAATATGAGATTGCCATCGGTTCGCTACTGTATCTGAGCCATCGACGAAAAACAAATTGGAATTATTATGGATATCTGCTTAACTTTGGAATCTGAAGAATCTAATCTTTCAACTATAATCGAAAGCCTCTGGCAATTCGATAAATACTCGAGACTCGTTTCTTAAGACGAGAAAGTTGAAGTGGTCTCTTCAGATCGATGTAATCACCAAATTAAAAACAGCTTTATCGAATAGAACAGTGGCTGGCTAATCATCAAAATACTTCACGTTGCTACAATGCCACATTTTTATCTAGTTTATCTAATCTGACTCCTGAAAACGTGATTATCGTATTAGGTATTTAGATCTATTCTCTTTTTGTCGACGATAAAACGACTACAATCTAGTTTATCACCGAACCGTTCTAAAGGGGGTCAATCGGCAGAAAACCGATCCGCTGATATGTTCAAATTCCGACTCGTCCGGCTTTCGAGTGTCCTCCGAAAAAGTAGCTGAAATCGAAAAACGGTGAGCGGCCCTGCCCTTATTGAATTCGTTCGCCGGCCCTCGTTGCCCCTCTCGAGGAATTGATTAGGGCGAACCTTCCATTCACTCGAACCGTGAATGAACCGTGCGTTGAATAGACGCCCGTCACAATGAATAATCCTACGCGTGCAGTAGTACGGATCAAGCGGTGGCTCATACTTCACGTAATGCCGTTCGAACATGCCGGACAAAGTTGTCACACTCGAGATGCGTTATTTAATTGCAAAACTACTGGAATCGGAAACATAACTAACAATCTATCTATCTATAATCTATCTAACTAATCTAGTCAATTATTTTAATAATTCGAAGCAAAAATTTCAGAGGAAATAATGTTAATTCACCTAATTGCTCCATTTGAATGGTGAATAAATGAGTCTGAGAAATGAAACGAAAAATGTGTGAACGAACGACGAAGCGCCGGTCGTAAACCGAGATAATACAAGTTCAAACAAAGAATAAAACAAGAAATTCCAGAATTCTTTCATAAAACTCTACCTAGAGATCAGCTGACCAAGAGGCCAATCTCCCGAAGGCCACGTGTCGGGGTCAAAGTTCGATAAAACTTATCTATCGATTTGCAGCGGCATATTTATTTACCAACAATCGCGAGGCGACAGTGAATCGGCGCTTCGGCGGCGACAAGCGTTTCAAAAATAGCCGTGAACCGGGCCAATAAACCCTGGGTCGCTCGACCCACCCTCGTCTCGTTATCGCAGCTTCCCTTCCGTACATTCCAACGCTTCCCCTTAAACCCAGAAAAATCTCCGTTTACAGTCGAGTCTTGCCACGTGACCGCGTCTCGGATGTTTTATCATTTTCTTTAAAAGAAATTTGTTCTAAATGCAGCATTGCGTAAACTGTAACAAAACACATCTCACAGTTTCCAGTAGTATGTTTGTAAAAGCTAAACCGACGCGAAGAGAACGATATAATTAATCCTGCTTGTAAAGTTTGCAAGCCCGTAAAAGACTAATTCTAATCGTTCGCGTCTAAGCAGCTCGGTGCAACGGTAATTACTATTAACATTTCACGGCGGCGCTCGTAACTCGGTTTAATGCGTCACGAGGACGCGTATACGTTAATTATTGTACAGGTTTTTCATTCGCTCCCGTGGGTAGGAAAAGGCCGCGACGTAGGTACTCGGCCGGCGACGACGGTCCGATCGATTTCGAAATTTTCCGACGCTGCGAGTCCCGTGGCGAGAGCACATCCGTTCGGTTTTGTCGGCTGAAATCGGATCGATAAGGATGCAGATAGGGGAACCGATGGACAAATTAACGGCAGGGAATTTCCATACGCGCGCAAGTGTGTACATACAGAACTGACAAGGTCGATCCGATCCGCTGACTGAAAGGCCCCTATTACTGATTCCAAATTAATATTCCGATCGTCTCGCTCGACTTACGCACGCGTGTGTATGTGCCGCGGCCGCGCTCGCGTCTATCTTGCGTGCCTCGTATGGAAATTTCGGAAACGACGTCGGTTTCGTGAACCGAGCGTCATCGTCGAGCGTCGATAAACCGGCAACTTTGTGCCGGAACGATCCGGGCGAAAAAACAGATGCGCCGAGCGTCTCGTCGATAGTCTAATTACGGAATCGCCGAGTGATAAGCGGCAAAATAAATGCGCGCGTGGACGATAGAAGATAAATCTGTGTACGATTGAAATTATTGATTTATGTGTATAAAACATCGTTCGATCACACATAAAATTGTAATCTAAGAAATGACTGTAACTCGACGATTTAACGCCACAGTTCTACGAAGTGTTCGATCGTGCTCATACTTTTCCACCCCCAAAGTTGGGGCGAGCGAGGATCGAGAGGAACGCACGTGTTTTGACGACCACGTGCAAAGGGGAGCTACGCATGCGCTCGCCTCGAGGCGGGAAGTGCGCGTGACTGTTCGTCGAATATGAAACACGCGTGGCGGCACACGCGTGGTCCCTACACGCGGCCCCTCGGCTCATACGAGGCACAAACACAGACACACGTTTTATATACGCACCGCGTAAACGCGTGTGTATAGAGCGCGGCGGAAGCCCGACGCGATAAGGTCGAATGATTACCTTTTTTCGTGAAGCCACTGTCACCGACCGACGAAATTCCACGGCCGGGTCACCAGAAGCGAGCGGAGACTGGAGCGGGACGCGCGCGCGTTCCTGGCCGGCTAGGTGCGCGTTTACTACTAAGACGATACGCGCGATGTGCTCGGGAGTAAAGCAGCGGAGCGCGATGAACGTGTCCCGTCGGGTGTGCACGGCTTCCATCGGTCACCGATAACGACCGAATGCCAGATTGGTCCGCCTCGAGGCTCAGAGGATCTGTATCGTTGGACACACGCGCTCGTCGGAATCGCGACGTCCGTCGGACGATCTCGCGGCGCGCCGCGGACCCGCTAAGCGTGACGCAACGGGCGTAGAAAGCCGCGGCCAAACGGAATTCGAAGGTGACCGGCCGATTCGCCAGGAAACGTGCCATCGTCGGTCGTCCTTCGCGGGAGAACACGCGCGAGGATCATCTCGGGACGATAGCGATAACGAGTGTGAAAATCCGCGCGACCTTGTGAGATTAGAAGACGATCGCTGCTCGGCGAGCCGGTCCTTAAATCAGTTCCGCGATCGTTCGGTACTGAGTGATAATCGAAGCGCGCTCGCGAAGGGTAGATCGCCAGTTGATAGTCCGGTCGCAACTACGCGGCGACAACATGTTACTCGAGCGAGTCGCGATCGGCGATCATCGATGCGCGTCGAAACGAGACGGCCGTGGTGTATACACCACCCTTCGCCCACCGATCGAACGCGATCGCGACCAATCGTTGAATGCGCGTTAGACCGCGCGAAACGTTGCAGTTTTGTCCGTCGATCGCTGCCGCGAGGATTCCAAATGGTCCAGATGATCCGTTTCGATCAAAAGATTGTGCGATAATCAATTTTCAATCTGCTGATGAAGAAATGATCACCGTCGAGGTAGCCTGGACGCAGGTGATCGTCGACGGTGGTCCGATCGGATTACCTCGCCCGGTGCTGAATGATTTATCTAGTAAACGATTACAGACAATTAAATCGTCGAGAATATGCTAATCGAGCATAGCAGAAATACGACGTGGCTCGAACGCGTTCTAAACGTGTCTCGCGGCAGCTATTTGCGTATTTGTGGGACATGCTCGGGCATTCAATGAAAGTGGGCTAAACTCTTGGATACTTCGTTAATTAGTAAGTCGCGTGAGAAAAAGAGAGAGATTAAACAGGTTCGCGTATGTAAATACCATTCGGACGCTTGTGAAATACCGGAGAAAATGAACTCATGCACGGCTGCCAAAAGGTGATGGCACGTGCAACGACGGAGTCCCGTAAAGAAAAACGTGTATTGTTCTTTCTCTTTGCTCGATGTTGCATTCATTTCGTCTGAGAGTACGTCCGTTCGTTGACCTGGTTCGCAAATTGAGACTTCAATTGCGATTGTCCTCACAGGAATTCCTGTTTGTTTTTTATTAACGTCGCGTAGTTAAAACGGTTCGCAGAAATGATTTCACTTAATTGATAATATAATTCCGTGAAGAGTATAAGTCACGCCGAAAAACACTCACGTATGCGTCATGATCGTCGTCGGGAATGCATCGATGCCACAGTCTAACGGATCGCAGCTTGTCCGCCTCACCTGAAGAAGAAGGGAACACACCGAAGGGACGAACGCCATCAAGACCAACGGCAGAATTCGCGGAGGGTGTAAAATTCGCGGTAACGAACTGTTAGAGATTGGAAGAAAGCACGAGGGGACTGCGGCAGGACGACGAGCCGCTTGCAATTCTGGCGCGACGGAGACGGACTTCTGCTCGATTTCCTGTGCTTCGTCCCCTCCTGCTCCACTGCGCGGTGCTTAGAAACGAAAGTGCAAGTTTACTTAAGGTAGGTCGCGCCAAGAATATACGCCTATCGTCACGACGAATTCCCATTCCGTTCGTACGCACGTCGCGGAAGAGGTGGAAAACGTAACGAGATCATCCCGAAGATATCATCTCTCGTGGATAATTCACGCGAGTACTACCAGTTCCGTTGATTCGTTTTAAAAATTAAAATGATTCACCGAAACTTGGAATTTAATTTTTAATAAATTGCATATATACATGAAAGAATCTCAAATGATAGCGCTCCTTCATAACTTTGGAAATATGCTAACGCTGTAATCTCGAAGAACGGGAGAGGAAAATTCTGGGGATGCACGTTTATGATTAAATAAAAGATTCATCGAAATTTTTCAGTAATAAAAATTCATAATTCCTCTTCAATTTCAATAAACGTCACCTAATACATTTGTCCTTCTTTTGTACCACAGCATATATACTTCGCTTTTTTTTTTATACGTTTCCATTTTTTTAAACATATGCACAGAATTAAATCGTGTGCACCTGTGTGTGTACGTGTTGAAACGCTCGTATATATTATATACGTATACATAATATACATACATACATACTACATATACGTATATATATATATATATAAATATACGCATGGCACGTATGCCTCTATTATGCACACGCGACGCAACACATGCTTCGTGTAGTGTAACGCTCTACTACAAGTTCCGCCTTCAGTTTCCACCTAAACATACATACTTACATACGAAACATGCGCATGCGAAGTGTCACATGGACACGCGCGTCGATAATTATTTATATTCATTTTGGACAGGTGCGTGTGGGATTAGTAGCAAATTTGTTTAATTACGGAGCCCGTCCGCCGGTGAGGCGACGACGCGATGGGTACGCGCGCGTGCACACGTGCACTCCGGTTCCTATTTTTTTTTTTTTTCATTTTCTTTTTCTCTCAATAGCATGTATACATTATTATTCCGATACAAACCACAAAAAACACGACCTCCTGCACGACAATCGGTCAGAATAAAAATAAGTGTCGTAGTAGTTGTACTAATTAATACGGTGTAATAGTAAATAGTAATGATAATAATGATAGCGGTGGTAGCAGTGATGATAATAGCACTGTTGGTATATATATATATATATGTGTGTATATATATATATTTATTCCTCTTTTCGCCATCGATAGCGACGATTCTATCCCGCTATCTTCCGCTTTTTCTTCTCATCTTTTCGATCTTACTCGCATGTGAATCTAGTAACCGATTTACCAATAATAATAGTCGTATATACAATGTACATACAATTGTAACATTTGTTATATGCCGTTCAACAAGATTTACAGTTAGTTCCTTTCCGTTTCATTATATGTATATATACTAAGTATAGATATATGAATCTATGTCAACGGTACATAGATTTATATATTTATGTTGATAGGCATGTATGCATACGTAAATAAAAATTACTATGTATGTGTGTACATATATATATAATTGAATAAGTCTACGCGCGACATATTTAATTAATTACTTACATGGTGAAATAAACTGTACGCCCGGCTATGCATCGTCGTGCAATTAGTCGAGAATTAGTTTGTGTTATCTTGGATGCCTACTTCTTCCCACCGTAAATTTGCCGACGGTCAATTACATCGGTAATTAAGTGATTATTTTACACAAGCTAGATCAGATGAGACGTTTTCTTTATACATACATTCATTTATCAGTGAAATAAACGTTCTAGCTGAATCATCGATATATTAATCTTAATTCCTTTACTTAATCTCTATCTAACAGCGTGTTAATGTTAGTTCAATATATTAATACAGGGAGACCTATCGTGGCGAGGTCTCGTAAACAGAAATCACTTTTTCCTTTATTCGCCTAATTCCTCAGAAATTCGTTATACACTATTTTACAATTGCCTATATAATTTATTTACACGTCATTCCGCAGAGCGGCGAGTCTACCCGCCCGTCATCTAATACACATTCTTCCATCTACATAATATTGTGTGTAGATACATGCATGTACATATATACACACACACACATTCTTTCCTGTATGCAAGAAAAATATCTCTCTGAATGTGATTCAATTGGAATTGTCATCTTTGGATCGCGACCAAAAATAGATTTAAGTAACAAGTTATAGGTGGGGGCGTTCTCGATTAAGGATGGTCGATCATGAGACATTGGCCGCGCGTGCGACTTTCGACAATCGGATTTTAACGCTAACGGTACGCGCTAACATAAATAATGTAAGAAAATGTACGCGGTGAACGTTTCATCTTTCCTTTTTCTTTTTTTACTCCTTTTCGTTGTTTCCGACACGTAAATATAGTAGCTCAAAAATATAGCACAAGTATATTCGAGTTAAGTCCCTTAAAAAGTACTATGTATAACAAAGGTAAAAGAGAGCCAGCCGCAAAAATTGGGATTGACCATCCTTATTCTAAATCATAACTTTTATCACCTACGACGATCTTCCGAGATTAATCGATATGCAAGGTGCAAAAGCATTTTTTCACGTTTTCAGTATTTCTTTTTTCTTTTTTTGTTCTTTTTATACTGATTAATCTATACTGATTAAGTTAATAAATTTTTCTAACTATCATCTACTATTGACATAGGCAAATGAAGTCCTCCACCTGATGGCATTTTTTACATCTCCACGTACGCGCGTGTATATATATATAATATTTATATATTAATTTCATAAAAAAATTAGATACAATTGCAAAAAGGTCTAAGTACGTCAAAAATACCATCAGGTCGTACTCATTGTTTTGTGCTTTTTAACCATTAAAATGTATAAAGAAGAAGTACCTTTATCAGACCTTCTCGAAGCAGCAGCCCTATCACAGTGTGGCTCGGAGGTGAAGGCTAATTTTCTCTCCCTACGCGGACCAGACTTTTTATAATACGGACTCTATTTGCTTAATTTCCTTCTCCGGTGGTTCCTGCGGTGACGGCGCAGTCTCCACGATTTCAGGAATATCTTCTTCGTTCTCTTCCTCGACGTCCTCGTCAATCGGAGTCAGCGTATCTGGTATCACAGGCTGAGTCTGCAACAGACACGATTTGCCCCTCGTTAGATCGGAATACAATTCCCAACGAGTAATAAATACGTTCCACGACGATTACCTGCGGCGTTGTGCACCGTTTCATCGCCGGCGCCATGAAACTGGTAATCGTGCTTATGAAAAAGAAAAATCCTGCCATAAAGAACGGGATACTGTAGCTTTGTGTAGCATCGTAAACGGCTCCTGCCAGAGGAGATCCAATGATCGCGGCCGCTCCCCTGAATAAGATTAAAAGGCCAAACGCGTTGGTCAATTTGTCCAGTCCCAACAGATCCACCAAAATAATAGACGTCAAGGAAATGTACCCGGCTGAAATGTCAAGTAAAACGAACGTTCACACGACCTATAAGATTGCCAGATCGGCGATGGTGTTTTGTTACTTGACTACTCACATATAGCTATGCCGAAGAGAATGCTCGTAATGATATAAGCAGGATAAGTATGGCAAAACGGAATCGCAGCTACCGCAACTGTCGATATGATTAAACAGATATTATTCAAAAGTAACGAGTCTACTTGTGGGAAATCTGCGATGTATCCACAAGCAACACGACCCAGAGTATTCGTAATTCCAATTATAGATACTAAGTACGACGCAAGAGTCTTGTCAATATCCTAAAAATGAAATACATTAAAAAAGCCGATTATACAACGATTGTTCCATAAGGATATGCGGGCATTAACGTTGCGACTTACGTCTAAAACTGCAGCGTCTAGTAAGTACACAAATGGAACATACAATCCTGCCATTCCGAACACGTTACTAATACCAATCAAAAGGAATACTGGGTCCTTCAGCAGAGACACGTCCATCATTGTTCCTAAAGCCTCTTTAAATGAATCAGGTAACACCAAGCAAGGGCACAATGGTTCTGAAATGATCAGCTTCGTTTAACAAATGTTCAATTGTTCATCAAATATTCTACTCCGATTTTTGAAAAACTCACGCTGAGGTGCTTTCTCAATGTCGGTGTCCTTAATGTCCCCACGCACGGATTTTGATAAAGATATAACACTCTGACGGTAATTTGCAAGTGATTTTTGGCTCTGGTATTCTGGCAAATTAATAACACTTCCACTGTAAAAAATATCCTTTCTCGATAGTGGCCGAATTATTTGCGGTTTCTCCTTTGGGATACTAGACTTGCTCGTGGTGAAAGTAATACTCTCGTCCTGCAAAGTCATTAATAATATCAATAACAATTTAGCTGTTTTCAATTGTATGTGTATTTAACAATTTGTAATAGGATACGTACATCCACCTCTGCGTTATTGTTCCGTGAGCCCATGACGCTGCTCGTCGAAAGTCTCAAGTGTAAGCTCTTCCTGATATCGCCATTAGAATTCAACGCTGTCCTCGAGTTCTTGATCGCGCTAAGGCTTGGCTTATACCTCTCGCCGGTGCTAGTCTTGCGAATTCTGTCGAAGAAGGGCACAGAACCGTTCTTAGGTAAACCTTGAACGTGCGTTGTAAAAGCTGGTTGCGAAGCGTTCCTCGGCATTATCGGCTTGAACTCGCTCTCGGACTTTTCCGTCGTATCCTTCGCGTCTTTGGTATCATCGATATTCTTCCTGCTCTTCGGTTTCGAGGAGATGTTCTTTAAGTCCATGCTGCCGCTATTACTAGTCGTCCCGCTGGAGTGTTCTTGCACTTTAACTTCGGATATAGTGGGGAGGGTTGGCACCGTCGGAACTGGTGTTAAAGGAGTTCCTTTAATATTATATAATCGAATGAAGTACATGGTGAAATGCTACGATGAAATGATCAATGACACGTCCGAACTTCGATATTCTTACCAGGCACTAATTGGTCTAAATTGAAACTGGAGTGAACGCCAGGATCAATGTTAATAGGCATCTTCATTCTCTTCTCCATGGTTCCATCGGGCAGTTGTACCATGAAGTAAGAGCCCCCGATACTACCTCGTTCCATTTGGAATCTTTTCTCCTCTGCCATTCTTTGTAACAACGGCTTCACCGAGGAAGCCTTCGGATATTCCAACGGCCTCATCATCGCGCCGAATACCTAGAATTCGCCTGTTGTTATCACAAAATGTACAATCTGCGCTCCGCACGCGTGCAGACCGTCCGTTGGTTCACTTACAGCGCAATTTAAAATAAGGCCGGCAAGAATTAAATTAGCTCCCTTCCAATTGTAAGATTCTAATAACATAGTCGCAAGAGGCGCAAATGCAAATGTTCCAAATCCTGAACCGCAAACAGCGATGCCTGTAGCTAGAGATCTCTTGGTTTCAAAATAATAGCCTACGCAAACTACTGCTGGTAAATATATTAGACCAAATCCAATTCCTGTAAAGCGAAATGCGATCATTATAATGTGTGCTCAGGATATAAAAAAACAAATCGGTGTGAATACAAGTCGTGTGTGTTCGACATACCTCCCATGACACCGTAGGTGATCATAAGCATATTTACACTGGTGGAAAATGTTGAAAGTACAAATGCCGCCGCACCTAAAAAACTTCCCGCCATGCAAACGGCTCTACACCCGTACTTGTTCGTTAAAGCACTGACAATAGGACCTATCGAGAAACAATAAACATTTTTTTAATTAACATATCAAGAGGATTTAGAAAGGATGAACCTCGTGACGAAGGGACTCACCGGCACTGAGGTACATGCCAGATAACAGTGATCCGACCCATGCAGTTTTGCCTTTTCCTTCCCCAAAATATGTAACGAACTCTCCGAGGAAAACGCCGAACGTATAAGCGATACCGTCCACTATCATGTTACACATGAATGAAGCGAACACCACCACCCAACCGTAACCACCGTCAGGTGGTGGCGGTATGTCATGGTATTCGCATAACGAGCCCCCTTCATCTTCTGGAGACGCTTCATCGCTGGCTCCATCGGCGCTAGTCAATCTCGCATGCTCTTCGACAGAATATTCGCTTTCCGTCTGTAAAAAGACATTTCAATGATTAAGACGAAGGGTAGCGTTGCTTCATGTGAAAAGCAAATAGAAACATGAGCTCGATGTGAAATAATAATAATACGGCTGTACTAGAAAATTTGAATGAACCACATATTAAACACGTTGCATTTGTAACATTGATAGTTGCGTTTGCCTTGAGTAAACTAGAGGCGGTTCACCTTGAGCACTACGATAAAAAGCTTCCTTTCATGCCAACGCATAAATGCATAGATACATCGCCGATCTCTCTACGATTACAAAGAATTGATGAACAAATTGTTTATTAGCAATTCTGATAGATTTCGGGAAAGCATACATTAGCCGGATCATCCTTAATGCTTCTTTACTCAACTAAGCCCCCTTTTAACAGGGATAAAAAAATTTCATGAAATTAAACGAATTGCTATTAAGAGCGATGTTGCGGAACATGTGCCTCGAGCGTAACGTGAGAACGGACGACCGGGCTGTATTATAAGATGATCTCATAACGCAAACGTAAGCATAGATATTATATGGCTACTGTGACTTAACCGGTCCCTAAGGCTACACTTATCCAAAGTAAGGTAGCATTTCCACTGGATCTAATAAACCAAAAGCGATGTTGATCACGCGAGCAAAACGACCGAATTCCATCAAATTTCTGCCGTAGAGGAACCTCGCCTATGTCCAATACCTTTCTTTTAAATGCAATTAATTTAGAAAGACCATGTCCTCGGATGCAAGCAATACCCATTTCGCAGGAGCGAAACGCATTGTTCCGTGCAATGACCTCGAGTGCCGACGAGTTAAACGAATTAAAATGTCGCAACAACTTCCAGTACAGACCTAGAAACCCATTATCTACGATTCTGAGAAAATTTCAAAATTACATCGTGTCAATTCCGAAAGAGACGTCGCTCGGTTTGACGTCAATCAATTGTCAATTTGTCGAGTAGTTAAAACGTTACTCCCGCATTGTTCCGACACAATTACCCAGTTCGTTTCACAACTGGCTGGTAAACGAGGTGCTACATACTGGGTCTGTGCTAGATGCAACGCGTACGAGGTTTGTACTATAAAGGCATAGGCGGGCTCGATAGTGACTTGGCCAAATGGAAGGTCAGTCAGCGGAATCAGCTGATCCACTGTCATTAGAATCGGCAAGGTGTGCGCCACCTAACATCAATGAGGACGAAGCTCGGAGTAGCATTGTTGTTTTCGACCTTGTTTCCGTGGCGGTCGGTGTCACATTCTCGCGACGGGTGCGATTCGCTCACACGGACGTGCAGTGGTGGTGCACGGCCGTGCAGACGACGTACACACACGCGTAACATGTAACCGTAATCGTTCCTCGTCCATCGGAAACTTCTGCGAAAGTGTAAATTATACTTCGACTGTCAAGGCTAACGTCACGTGTCGTCCCGCGGACCGTGCCGCTGCGAGGCGGACGGACGGGTACGTCGGGGAACAAAAGCAGGAGGGCATCGTTCGGTATCCGAGCCGAACTGGATCACAAGGGACGAAGAAGCTCGAGACGAGGAGTGAGCGCGAGGATCACGCACGCGTTTCGCTGAAACGCGACACGAATCCTCGGGGAACGTACCGTACTGATCTTTCGCACGCGACGCGAGCCGTATTGGCTGTACTGCGACTTGTTGAGCGACACGCGCGACATTCTACGATCGCCTTAATGTCACACTCCGCTCGTTCCTCCGTCGGGCTCCACGTACTGTGCTGAAATATTCTATTTTCGTACAACGTGCGCGCAGCTGCGCGCGCTCTATGTTCTTTCTTCCCGTGACTTTATTCCGCAATACGATATGCCACTTGTGCGTTCTTACAACGCCTCCCCTGTCCGGAAATTCAACAGGAGCAGCGTATATCACTCGTCAAAATCCGCTGCCATGTCTTTCACACTCGCGCGCCCCGCGTCAACTTTTGTCATACTGCCGTCGCGCGCCCACCGCCCTGTACGCGATGCCGAAGGGACCACTGCGTCGCACTGCGAGTTACAGCCCTCGGGACGAGTCGGGGCTGGACGCTGTCTCCTGTTTTCCTGACGACGCGGTAATTCGTACACGATCGCAAACGACAGGCGTCTCGGCAGGCTCAGGTCATCGACGAGGTCCAGCAGCGGGGCAACGGATGCATGCGAACGGAGCGACACTTCACACCTCGTACAACGATAATACTGCACGCGCGAATTCTCATGACAACTTCGCCGGCAAGAATGACTAGACCGTCGGTGGACGTTTTCGCTACTGCGTATCACTACGCGCCACGGTGATTCTATTTATATACAAACACACTGCGTTATTAATTCTCTCCGTCGAACAAAGTTACTTTGTTCTCTGCACGCGACACGTTTCCCCGTGTGTCATCGCGTCCGAACCAATCTGTGCAGTGCAGCGAGAATGATGCTCTGTGAACGGATGGAAACACCATGCAACGATGTGTCAAATAATTGCGGTCCCTGCCTGGCTGGTTCGGTGGTCGCGTCGCGAACGCGCGTGTACAGATGCACCTTGTGTTCTCTAGCTATATAGGACCAATCCCTTTCGAGGCTTGCGACCGACTAAATCACGCTCTCGAGTCCTCGTCGAGAGTTTAAGTACCCGCGGAACAAAAGGACTGCTCGCGACGAGAGAGTTCCGAGCTCTCGTTCAAGCGGCACTGATCGGCCGTGCGCGAAAAGTTAACCTATAAACGCGAACGCGTCGTACTCACGCGTCCCCACCCTGTCGCAATTACGTGGCGCGACAACTAGACGATACGCGAATTTGCATCGACCATGATTCCAAAAGACGGCTTGAATTTTCAAACGGCTGCGATTTTTCCTCCGGTGACGTTCTCGCCGAAAGACAAAGGTCGGCCGTCCGATTCGAACGGGAAAACGAAGAGAGAGCTAACGAAAGAGAAAGGGGTATCGATTAGGGAAAAAAAATTCGTAACGGTCGTNCTGACGAAAGAGAAAGGGGTATCGATTAGGGAAAAAAAATTCGTAACGGTCGTTTCTGTAGATGTGTATACACAGCAGTAGGTATAGGTATGAAAGGTCTGATATCGAGTTTGATTCAATTTGCGACCTTACGAAAGTGTTACATAAACGAAAGCTATAAAGTATTAAGAGGCTCGGGGCCGTGATGTAAACAGTTCGTACGTAGTCGCCGATCTTTTTTCAAGCTCCTAACGTTACCCTCGCTTTCACGCGTGGCCGAGTGTTAAATTTTTTCACGAAAAAATTCGCTCGCCGCGCATCTGATACGATGACCGACGATCCGTGACAATATAACGCGCGTGTGGGAAAAGAAACTAGTTCAACGCTGCATTGTTTGCATTTAATTTGTAGAGTTGGCGCACGGTTGACCGACGCAGTGGCAGCGCAAAAAAGAAAAAGAAGAAAAACAGCTCTGTGACATTGTGCTTCACGCATGGCCGAAAACCCTTTCGTTGCCTATTTAAGCACACGGCCGACCAGTGAATCGACGGACGTGCCGAGGGTTACCTTTTGCATCGCGGGAAAAGTTACACCGCGTACGACCGACACGGTGCAGCTCAATGTCACATCGTCTCTGTACAAGCGTGGATGATTCACGTCGGCTCGGCGCAGTATATCGCCCGGATCGACGAGGAGTTATTTACTTTAAACGTGCACCATTACCAGCAATTCGAACTTACGCTCAACGTATAATCGACATATCGTCCCGCGCTGCCCATCGGTCCGGCTTTTTACAGGCTCTGGCGTGCGTTTTTTCGTATTTCAAACGTCATTGGGCAAAGACGAGCCCGCGGCCACTCGCGGAGTTTATGCAATTTTTAGAGTTACCAGTTTCGAAACGTTACCTCACTGAGCAAATATTCGCTGGCAACGGTCTCGTACTTCACAAAGAAAGTGACAGTTCCCGATGGCGCGCCGGTATCAGCTGGATCGAAAGCTCGCTGAATCGGACAGGGAAATCGTAACGTGTATTTCGCGAAACGGCCATCGTACTCGCACTCTACCGTGACGCGCGTTCCAAAATAATGATCCCGCCGTTCGACGCTTTTCGCAAACTCATAAAATTGATCTCGCGCACGAGGCTATACATCGAAATATATGTAGTACCGTGTTATGGAGATTATCGACGACGCATAGAATCGCGGTTAATCGATAGCCATCTTAACGATGGCTGCCTCGAAAATCAGCGAGAGACGATCGAATTACGGCGACGCGCGCGGACGAGAGATGGCGAGAGGGGACGCGGTTAAACATCAAATAAACATTGCGAAGACGATCTCGAGCCGCGGTGTAGGTGGTGGAAATAAGTAATCGACCGATTGGAACCGATAAAAGGGATAGGTAGAGCCGGGGACGGCACCACTGGTATGTATAGCGTCGATCACGCGAGAGCTACTGCCGCGGCGCGCTGCTGCGTTTCACTGTTCCTCTGGACGTTTTCGTTCCGGAGCGCGCTTATGAATTAATTAGATAACAACCGGCGACAATTAGTCCCGCGCATGAAAACACCATCTGCTTCTCATCTCCGCGGAAAAATTAACTGGCAGCAGCCGCGGGACTCGGGATTCGTGCCGCTCCGTCTGAGCGATGCCAATTCGAGGTAATTGACAAAACACTGCTGCGTGCGTTTTCGTGACCGCCGTTTCTGCGACTCGATTACCACCGAGCATTTGTATCGGTTAAATACGCGAGCCGGTCGCGTCGAACGGCGACGATCGAGTGAAATCGGGCTTTCTCTTTTCAATTTTCGTAGCGCGCATAGTCTTCGGGAAGAGCGAGATCGGTAATCCGCGATACGATCGGGAAACATCTGGTTCTCGTCCTACACGGACGAACGTCAGCGACGAACAGCGATGCCTCGGAATGACTCAGAAACCATAAACGGTGGCCGCATCACTATGTTTTCCTGATTTGCGACGGACCATTGTTTACGGCGGCGGTGTTAGCCGCTCTCCGTTCGTCCCAGTTTGCTTAGGACCGCGAGATACCGGGAGGAGTCGCGATAAACGCAGCGCGAACACAATAATCGTGAAAGGAAGAGCAACATTCCCCGGATCGGAATGAATCACATTTGTCTGAGTGTGCATTTTAAATTATCGTCAAGTCGCCCGAAATGTAGCTCAATTTTTATTCCCGTTCGTTGCATCGCCGCGAATCTTTACAGTCGAAGGCACGTAGTCATAAAAAATAGACGAAGCTTTCCGTTCAGCGGTTATTGCGAGATCGTCGATAAGAAAATCGAGAAGACACCATCGTAATCGCAGAGATTAATCGTCTATTTATTCCAGCTATTATCGCGGAGGATGATCTAACATTCTGATCTGGTGCACACGGTTCCCAAAATTTGTCTGTCAATTATTATCAGTACGATGTTTGAACTGATGATTTGTCAAGGAGAAAACCGAATTACCGAATTCATGGACACGTACGCCTATTTGTGACATTACTTTAGACGGCCGAATAGTCCGGGGATAAGGGAAATACTTGACATCGATACAAAATGATAACGAATTCAACAAACACTCAAAAGATAAGGCGTTCGCGAGTAATAAAATACAATTTAATCCACGAGGCGACACCATCATAAACTGGCACGTTGTACGATTTACNGTAATCCGCGATATGATCGGGAAACATCTGGTTCTCGTCCTACACGGACGAACGTCAGCGACGAACAGTGATGCCTCGGAATGACTCAGAAACCATAAACGGTGGCCGCATCACTATGTTTTCCTGATCTGCGACGGACCATTGTTTACGGCGGCGGTGTTAGCCGCTCTCCGTTCGTCCCAGTTTGCTTAGGACCGCGAGATACCGGGAGGAGTCGCGATAAACGCAGCGCGAACACAATAATCGTGAAAGGAAGAGCAACATTCCCCGGATCGGAATGAATCACATTTGTCTGAGTGTGCATTTTAAATTATCGTCAAGTCGCCCGAAACGTAGCTCAATTTTTATTCCCGTTCGTTGCATCGCCGCGAATCTTTACAGTCGAAGGCACGTAGTCATAAAAAATAGACGAAGCTTTCCGTTCAGCGGTTATTGCGAGATCGTCGATAAGAAAATCGAGAAGACACCATCGTAATCGCAGAGATTAATCGTCTATTTATTCCAGCTATTATCGCGGAGGATGATCTAACATTCTGATCTGGTGCACACGGTTCTCAAAATTTGTCTGTCAATTATTATCAGTACGATGTTTGAACTGATGATTTGTCAAGGAGAAAACCGAATTACCGAATTCATGGACACGTACGCCTATTTGTGACATTACTTTAGACGGCCGAATAGTCCGGGGATAAGGGAAATACTTGACATCGATACAAAATGATAACGAATTCAACAAACACTCAAAAGATAAGGCGTTCGCGAGTAATAAAATACAATTTAATCCACGAGGCGACACCATCATAAACTGGCACGTTGTACGATTTACGCGAAGGTAACACGGCTGGTAGAAGGTATAGCTAATAACACCCGCGGCTCTTCCCGGAACGCAACAATTTTTGAGCACGAAATCTCTGCGCGTGCAATAACCGCGAACGAACACATGCATCCCGTTTATCGATGTTCGCGGCCGGGAGACACGTATCAATTCCGTGACTGAACCGGTCGCGCCGTGTATTTTGACATTTACATTCAGAATCCCCCGTAATCTGCGGTAATCGTGATCGGCGGTGTTTACGGTGGGTCACGAGCTAAAATTTCGCCTGTACGTGCAGATGTGACACACGCCCACCGACGCGCGAATCGAATTTTCGACTGTTTAACGTTATTCGATCTCGCGCCGAACCACGTGGTAACGTATCGTTAAAATTCATTTGCAACCACCGCTCGCGTCGGACACCGCGACGGCTCGATTAAACGCGAGCCGCGCGTATCAATCGATTCGTCGATCTCGGCGCAATTGATCTCGGCGATCGCGGAACGACGGCGTTTGAAATGTCTTTGTATTTTACGTACCTTATTCTTAGGCGACATCGCGCGTTAACGAAGTTTCGACGGATCCTGCCTGAATGAAGATGAATACACCCTCGCGATGAATAGGAGAGCGAATGAGAGGGCAAGGAAAGAGAGACGGCTGGACTCGCCCCACCTGAGTGGACAGCGTCCAGCTGCGATACGAGAAACGAGCGATATGAAAATGCGCGCTGCTCAACCACCGGCTGACTTATCGCCGACTCCGACGTCCATCCTATTCCCCACTCTATGAAATCTCCATCTCACTCCATTTCCCCTTGCCTACTACTAGTCCTCTCGTGTGTCCCTATCGTACCGTTTTGCTCGATGTCTCCCTCTTTGTTCCCCGATTTCCCTCTCTATACATACATACACACACCTATCTGTCTTTTTCTTCGTTCTTTTGCCGCAGAAAAGATCGCGGCCGTCTTTCTTCCGCTACCGATTTCCGCGTAGCCATTTGTAACGTTACTCAAGCCGATGCGTCGCCGCGACAAGCGGAGCAAACGAATCTATCGGTAGGTACAAAGTTCTGACCGCGTGTGCGCCCCGATATTCCAAGTATGCACGAGATATCGCGACTGGATGAAGATCTATCGGTTACCGGTACAGACCGGCGAGCGACGTCGCGCGTCAGTGGACGTCGGTCTCCGATTCGCCGTGCAATGGACGGAACGGACGAAGGAAAGGACCCGACGCCGGGTGGGAAATCCGCGCGCAAAAGGGGTAGCTCCTCAACAGCTGAATCTACGTTGAAACCGATACGGTCGAACCGAGGTTATTTTCTAAATTAAACGGTTTCATGTATTTCGTAACGAGAGTTCTAGCGCAGATGGGCGAATATGTACGTCTGTGTTTTATGACGAAAATAGAGTGGGAAATCGTACCGTTCGGCTCACTGCACGTTTCACGTGTTTCAGGCACCGCCTGATTCTACTCGGCTTTTTCTACTGGCGAGATCCTTTTAGTTTTCCTGACTGGACGAACGTAACTTAAACGGTGAAAAGAAGCCTTTGAAAGTAACGAACTAAAAAAGCGAATAAACGATAAAGTGAAATACGAGGAGAGAAGATAGAACGTGCTTTAAGATAGACGGAAGGAACTTACGGCCGGTGGTTTCGCCTTGATCTGCAGGCCATCGTCGTCACCGATCTGCTCCCCTATCTGTTCGCGGCTGCTAGCGGGGCCCATCTCAGCGCCGCGGCGCCTACCCTATAGTCGGTTCTCTCACTGTCTTCACCTGACCGAGACGATCACCGGTTCGCGATCTCGTTCCCCGTGGACGAGGAACAGCGCGAGATCGCCGCGATATCACCAGCCGGATGGCACCTCCCTCGGCCGGTCCGGTGCGCTCCTTCCCAGCTCACAAGCCCCCCATCGGTGTTGCATTAACAATCTTGGAAGTAGTAGCTGCTCGACGACAGCTTCTTCCGACTATTTCACTCTCCCCTTTCTTTCTCTCTCTCTCTTTCTCCCTCTCAGTCTCTCCCTTTTTCTCTTGTGCTTTCACGCTCCTCTTCCCTCAGTTCATCAAGGTATACGAGCGGCGATCAAGGAAACGGGGCCTCCCGATAATCCTTCCGGAGGGGGACAGGACGTCGGAGGCAGGCCGCGGTCACACGTCGGACGTACGTCACCGGGTGGTTTCTTTTCCCGGTACGTCCCGCGGTACATGGAATTCGGCGAAGCCGCGACACAACCGCCACCACCGGCACCAATTGCAGATCGTTCGAACCCCTTGATGAGGACGTCGTTTGCACCCCGCGCACGCTAATCGAAATTTCGATCCACCTTTTCGGGAACCTACCGTGTGCCGCCTCCCCGGGGCCGACTCTTCTTGGCTCCTCGCCGGACCTCCGCCGCGAAGCGCCGAGCAATTCCGCTACCACGCTGTTGCAATCGTCGCAGACCGTTCGCCAGAGGATATTCACCGGTACAACCGAATTGTGGAGAACGTTTAAATCCTGTTGAACAGAATTTTCTCACGGACGACCCCGCCGCGGGTGGGTAGCGCCGCGGCGCCCCGGGATCAATAAAACGACCGCCCGGCCGTCGCCTTTCCTAGGTCCTGCCTGCCTGCCGTGATCTCCCGTTCACCCGACGCCCGACGTCGCGACGCGTGGCCCCCACTCCCGGCGTCGCGGCCGCTGAACGCGCCGATACGCCGCGTACCGAACGCAAGCGCGATCTCTCGTCGCGCACGCCTCCACGCGACCTCTCACCGGGAGCTTGCGCAGCACGATTATCGACGCGATAGCTGCTCGGTATTGCATGCATCTCTCTGTACCCCCCCGCCCTACGGCCCTTCTTCCGCCCGTCCTTCTACTCGCCGCTTTCCATCCGCCTCTTCATGCAGAACAACCAAACATACAGATTTCGCCGAGCCGCGCACTATATACTGCAGCTAATGTCCCCGCTTTTTTTCCTTACTGTTCCAAGAATCGATCTATGTGTGCAATTTTCGCTGGCGTGATCGTGAGTCAGACCGTACGAACTATGGCCTTTCCTCCAACGAGGATTAACGAAGGATAATGTCTTTGGAACTCGTTGTCACTTTCCGTTTAACGAAATAGGTATTTACTCGGACGCGTCTTATTGCCTCATACATCGATTCGACGTTAGTCCTTGATTGAAAACTGCGGTTGTTCACCTGTTTGCAAACTTGTAATTATAATCTGAAGTATGAGAGATGTAATTACACGGCTTACGTATCACAACATTGTATCAACAAGGAGCCGGTTTGCGATTGCGAAACATAGTCGAACATATACTGATAGATACGAATCTATTCGGTGGGGTTGCGAGCTGGGAACGAGATAGACACTGCAGTGTTTGCCGTTGCAACCTTCGGAGTTGAAGGTCGCCGATGCTCAATGAAATTTAGAATAGCACGTTTGTTATTGATGTAACGATCGTTTTGCGCGCGATCAAACGCAGACGGCTATTTCAATGAAATTTACAACTGCAAAAAAACAGGAGTGAGAGTCGGTTAGCGTTCGTTCGCCGGTTAATCGCCGTGCGAATAAACGGGTAAACATAGTGGCCGCTCTATCAGAAAATATTTGCGTAATTCGTTTAATCAACCAGAAAATATTTATGCACACGATTACGTTTTATTATCTAACTGTGTGCATAATCGATTTCGTACTATTCCGTACGCTGTCCCGCGTGCAATTGCTTTTATTTTACAGCGGCACAAACGCAGATCGATAGTCGACAGTGGCTCTGAGAGTGGTCACGAACAAATATCCCGAGAACATTCGAATTGTTTGATAACGCCGTAATCGCGAAATTCACGCCTTCCAACAAAAACGAGAACCGCATTTCCGCGAATACCGAAGTATGCGCACACAGCCAGACAGACGTTGCATCGCGGATCGTCTCGCTTTCGAAATCTCTTAATTCCACGGTTTATCTAGAAGATTAGTCGCACGGAGAAAAAATACCTTTCCTATTAACAAATTGCAGCCTCGCACCGCGTCCACTGTTCGAGGCAAACACGTTCAATTCGAACCGATATATTTCTGCGAATCCCGTAACTGTTTTATCACTTGTTTCGCGATCGCGCTCATCTCGTTCTTGTTCGAAGTCGCGATATTCTCTATTTTGCCGATCGGCAGGCTCGTGATCAGCTCTTGAATGTATTTCGGATTGGTCAGCCCGTACGTGATCGAGTACAGCACGCGCAGACACAGGAACAGTATTTCGTCCGGCAAGGAATTGTTGTTCAGATAATAACTCAGCATGTCGCCGATCCGCAGTTCGAAGAGATGCTGCAAGCCGGTTTTATTCATACTGACGTTGTAGAACGTCATCAGCATTAATCTAAAGAGATACGTTATTCGCCGTGAGCGCGCGTGTACAAATAATCGTCGGTCGTTAATCGCTGATAAAACGAGTACCTCTTCAGCGACAGGGAGCCTTGCGACAGAGGCAAGGTGGGCATGAGTTTCACCATTTTCTGTATGAAGGCCCTGCCGTTCGGGTCTGTAATTAAAAACTCGCGTCCTTCCGGGGCCGCCGATATATTCGTCACGATGCCTAACAGCCCAATTATAAACTTATACTCGACGTTGCAGATGGGGGGGAATGCGTTTCGATAAGTGTTTATAAACGCGACGAAACTTCCGTCCGTTATCGATAAAAACTCGCCGATCTTGTCCTGGAACTGAAACTAAACGATCGAACGGGCGAAACCTCGCTGCTCGTCGGATGCCGGACATAAAATGGATATTTACCCCAGACAGCCAGACGTCGACGATCTGCGGACATCGAGACGCGCGCCATGTCAAATTGCCCAGAACTGCGCCCAAAGTCGCACAGTACGTACTCTGATTTAATACCTATGGAAGTAATAAACGCGCGTTATAAACGACGCTACCCGGGCCGTTGAATGATTCATGTCACGGCGTTGCCGAATTACTTGTACTCTTAAATATTGTATCTCCTCTTGCGCCTTTTTGTTCGCGTCTACCTGCTGCCGCAGCTGACCGCGTAATTGCGAGCACTCGAATTCCAGTGCCGATATTCTCTCTTTATCCTCTGCAGAGATCGAGAACGTGATACGACGCGACCTACATTTTTCCGCTATTTTCGAATGATAATAAATAAATGCCGCGCACCTTTGTTTATCCGATCGGTCAGAGATGTCGGACCGATAAGATCCTGTATTTTTTGCCTGTCTTGTATATTTAGCCTCTCTAAATCTAAGTCTAAGCCAGCGGTAACGAGAGCTTCTGGCAAGTCTTTCATAAATTTATGGACAGTTTTCTCGACGGTGTCCAACGTGTCCTCCACGGAGATCTGAAAAATTTCATTACACTTGGATACGTTACGCGGAAGCAGGTTTCCCTTTAGCGTTACTTCCGGCTATTTTCTAGATTCTACAAAACCACAGAGCGCAGAATTAACAGAAAACAGAAAGCAAACACCCAACGAAATATCAGTCGATTTTCAACGTACCAAAAATTGTTCCTCGTCTTTCAGATTCGTTTGATCCTCTTGAGCATTCGTGTCCATGTTTATCCAACTGAATATTACGCCAATATTGACAAACTTTTGAAAAACTTCATGTCATATCGTGAAAATTATTATAGCCTGCGTTAAATATAAATTGGTAGCGTAAACATGTGCATGCGCTGATCGCTACCGTGCGAGATTCAAACTGTATTTGAAAGCCAATTAGTTCTTGTAAATCGAAGGAAAAATAATTTTTTTATAAATAGCAGTTTTCAAACTTAACCCATTTGGAAAAGTGGAAAAATAAGGAAAATTCCGCGTTTATAATGGTGTTTTCGTAATATCATTTTCAAAAAGATTGGAAATTACTTCTATTTACGTTATAATCTGTTGAAGTTGAAGATGCAAAAAAGATTTATCAGTCTCTCTAGTTTGCTTTTTGATAAAAATAAACTACGTATCATGTTATCATATCTTAATTATTAAGACCGAAAAAAGTATCGAGTTTTAAAAAAATGCACCTTCCACACATTTTTAATCCTTCAAAGTCTTGAAGTTGCATGTATTATATTTTAATTTCTATAGGTGATAATTTCATTTGTTGCAGTCATTTGTGCAAGACAATTGTCAGCGCATATGCACCCTTGCATACAAATACACGAATTTCAAAATATATAATACTTTCATAATTCAAGACTTACAGACTTGAAAATTCCAGATTTGATAAATGCAAATATATTCAACGCTCATTCAAACTTCATTCATTTGTTGAAAATGTGTATCAGCGATTAGCGAACCTTTTTTTATGTTGGAAACAGGCCGAAATGGAAGCGACGCTACGCGGGAAGCGTGGGTTGCAATTTGTGCATTTAGGAACGATGCAACGTGTGCGCGTCCTGCGCGTCTTCGTGTTATGATGCAAAAAAAAGCGTTAATTATAACCTTACGATTAGAAGCTCCTTTATTTTTAAACCAGCCTGTATTTCATCGTAAGATATTGCTGTGATCGAAGTGAAATTGTACGTGAGTTATAAAACATTTTCGATTTACGTTTAAATATGTTAGAACTTCATTCATAAATTAGAATATACTCGAGTGTTTCCGACTACGAGAACCTGCGACAATGGTCAATTTATTTTATAATTTCAACAATAAATGAGCATAGTGATTCATTTTTCTTATACAATTTAATTTGAACTTACTATACATTAAAAAGGGAATACTTAAAGATCTGATGCGTTTGAAATTTGATCAACTATTATGTAACAACAAACGCTATTTAAAATTAATTACTGATTATTAGGTACATAATGAGGTTTGCGGAAGGACAAGAAGTGCTTGCAAAACATCCGAGCACTGATAAATATCTGAAGGGTAAAGTATTAGGTATGAAGGGCGAATTGTACAGAGTAGAATTTAAAACGGGTATTGAGCACTATATTCTCCCAAATGATATTAGGGTATGCATTTAAAAAATATCTGAATTTCAACTATGCATTTTAAATCTTTAAACACCTCGTGTAAATTTTTTTTAAACGATTAGTTAAATAGACCGTCTAGAAGTACAACAAGGAAAACTGGGAAAAGTCCTACTAGACGTTCTCCAGCTAGAAAGTCTCCTGGTAGACGATCACCAGGAAGGCCTCCATCATCTGTGAATAGACAAGATGCAAAGGGTGCAAAGTTGGCTAAAATTTCTTTACCACGGATAGATGTGCCTGGTAAGAATCATGCCAAACATTAATAATAATATTTGGGAAAAAATATGTTATTCTTAAAGAATGTTTGTTAAATAGTTTGATTTTTATATATAAAATGTGTAGATATCATAAGTACGAAAAGTACAGAGGACGAAAATTATTCTGTTGAATCAATGCCACTTCATTCACGTATAAAGAGGCTGGGAACAGCCACGCGCAGATCAATGAGATTGTTATCTGGTACGCTAAAAGCTGAATCAGACCTGAATACAATGTTGTTGACCAGAAATATTAATAGAGCTGTCTCACTTCCTTTAGAAAGGAAAAGTCAATTTCAGGAATTTAGCGCTGAAGAGAAAGAGAGAGGTCACTCAGTACAAAGAGATCAGGTAGAATTTGTGTTTCATAAAATTCATTATACAAATTAATATTTGTATTCGTATGAGGAATGAAATATTTTATCCCAGTCTCGTCGACGCGCTTGATTTCAGGATTTGTTCAAATTTTTAAATTACGAACCAGTCGCGCAACCTAGTACAGAAAAGATAGAAAAGCGGAAAAAAGAGATAAATATGGTCAATGAGCCTCAAGAATGGGGAGGATGGATAGGTACATTCATTCTGATATTTCTGACACCTCTGGTCACGATTTTACCGCAATTAATGTGTACAAAAACCGAATGTGCATTTGGTTATTTGAATATACCCGAAGATCTAAGTTCTTACATAGATCTAAAAGTTTTTGGTGTCTACTTGGGTCTTTTGTTGTTTGTGACTATTACATCGATGATCCCGATTGGACGAGAAGTTGATGGATTACAAAGTAGAATTGGGAGATTAGAGTATCGTCTAAACGGTAAATTTATAAAAAATTTTAATTCGTTTGATAAATGTGTCATTTGAATGAAATTATAAATCTTGTCCTTTCAGGATTTTTGTGTTGCATTCTGTCGTTCATTGTATTTGCCGCTTGTATATACAGCGAATTTGAAATCGTTGATTTTATCATAGACAATTTTATACAATTTTCGATCAGCGGTTGGATCATTGGAGCAATGTTATCATTGTTGCTATTTATAAAAGGAGGCAAAGCTCCGATAGCAAATCTAAATATATACGGGTCTACTAAAAGTGTAATATATAACTTTTGGCAAGGAAGGGAAATCAATCCACGAATGGGTAGTGTGGACTTTAAAATAAATCTCTTCCGGACCTCTATGATAGCTATAGTAAGCTCTGACTGTTAAAATGTCTTGTTATCTACTGACACACACATTATGAAACTTACACAATTTTATTTAAATTACAGGTCCTCATAAATTTGTCTATAATAGTCAAATCAATCGAAGATATCGACGTTTACAGTTTAGAAGAATACAATGTAAGTGTCTTATTGGGCACCTTGTTGCAAATCATTTACGCAATGGACGCACTCCTTTTCGAATACGCGCTATTAACAACTTTCGAAGTAACACAAGAAGGAACTGGTTACATGTTGTGCACTGGTTATATGCTATACCCGTTTTTACCTACTCTCGCAACAAAGTATATGCTGTATCACGGGTGAGTATTTACAGAAGTAACGCAACCCGGACGTATTTAGAGTCGGAGCTACAATTAAACATGTATTTCAGGACACAACTCACTTGCCTGTTCGTATTCCCTGTACTCACTTTCATACTTGGATACATGCTGTATAGAATCAGTAACTTGCAAAAAAACGAGTTTAGAATAAATCCTTTATCTCCGTCTTTGATTCAATTTGAAACAATACCAACTGTTCGTGGTAAGAAACTCATGGTGTCTGGATTATGGGGTCACGTGAGGCACCCAAATTATTTAGGTGATATTATCATGTGGTGGTCGATATCGTGTATCAGTCTGGCATGTGATATTATGCCTTATTATTATGCAATACTGTGTACAATTCTATTGGTACATCGAGCAATAAGGGACAATGAACGCTGTAAATCACGTTACGGATTAGCTTGGGAGGAATACGAATCGCGCGTTAAGTACATGATTTTACACCGTATATTTTAGAATAATGATTATACGGTGTTAGCAAAGTATTTCTGAATCACATAACGTGTCACAAAGTTGTACCTTTAACATCTGTAATGCTCACTATTTTATAGAGTATGGTCATTATATTACAATCACGTTAAGTTAATGAAAACAAACGTATTGGACGATGTATAGGGTCCAAACCAAAAGAGAATATTCATTACATTATTAGTATTAGATTTGTGCATAACAGTTTAAAACTTTAAGATAATGAACAAAGTGCAGTTATTTATGAAGAAACAAACAAAAAAGGTATAGACGATAAGATATACTTGATACAAATATGTAAATGTACAATATATTTCTATATAATAAAGACGAAACAGAGTTTTTATACATTTTATATAAATGCAATTGTACGATTGACAAATAAATAATTTTATAATATCCACGTGGTTTTTATAATTGCACGTTTACTTTGAAACGAATTCTTTTTTAAAATGCATGTGAAAATTGAATCTCTATTTTCCTGTGTCATCGTCTGCTACGATGGTATGACACAGCAACCACAGCGTCGAGAAGTCTCTTTCTGTCAACAGTGATTGTATTAATTTTTACAAATATTCTTTAATAAAATGGCAAGTTTTTTCGGCGAAGTAGTGTTCCCGGTGTCACGCGCGTTTTGGGACGACGAAGATGAAAATGGAGCTACTGAATCTTCTGTGAAAGAATCGTAAGTTAAACTCTTATTCAATGTAACCTCTTCTGTATACAATTACTTTCAGGTTTGTTTTTTTTAAATATATTTCAGTGAATTTTTTGTACGATGGTTGAAAGACAAACCATCAGAAATCAATACTCTAATTGTAATCGAAGGCGAAATGTTAATCGGTAATATACACGTGCATTTATCGTATGCCGGCATGTATGTTCTAATTGTCTTATAAACAATGTTGATGAACTTACAGATTTTTCGAGAGAATGTTTATGTCAGAATTCGGAGGAAGCGTGTTTCGTGGAAGATGACAAGCAGAAAAAACTGTGCTCGATTTATCAAGTGAACAAAGAAGTGTATGTGTGCATTGTATCTTCACAGTTCGATGTGAAATACTCAGGGAAGCTCGTAGAGAAGGTATTAACATTCATCTTAAACGCACTTGTAAATAACAACGTTAATTCGTTCATGTCAAATTTATTAGATGAGTGATATCATATCAAGTGTGAAAAATACAATATGCGTAACATGTCGGCACATGTCTCAATTTAAAAGCAAAAACGTACCAGAAGTACCATCATTCTTAAGAATGCTATTTACAAAAAACGGACAAAACGTTTGTAAAGTGAAAGAACCACTTTTGGAGCGACCAAACATTGTGTACGGAGTTACAGCTGGAGGTTGGTATATAAATAATAGAATGTAGTACATAGTTAAAAGTACAGGTTGAAACATATACTTCTTTCAGTATTGTCATACGCCGAGTTTATGGAACTACCCGCAGTTTTGTACGTCTTATATACAGATTGTTTCGCGCTCGATTCATTGTCTGCAGAACCACTGTTAAAATTGTTTGCAGCGGTAAATTGTAAATTGCACAATGTAACATTTGTTGGGAAAGATTTTTTTAATAAAGGCAACCTTTATATGTAAAACGGTCTATTTTGTTTCTATTTAAAATGGTAAATTGAAACACACATCATGTGATACATACAAAAGCATTGACCTCTAGGCACGCTATTGTTAATAATAAACTTTGCATATTTACATTATTTACAATACAATTGTAGTTTCAACTTACATGATCATCGTGATACGCATTTTAATTATTAATATTACAATAATAATAGGTACACGAACATATTTCGTAAATACAGTGTGACCGATTTTTATGTGTTAAGGTTGCGGTGGGTAATATGTACGTGGTACAGGTGCGGGCGGCACTGAATTACTCGGAGGAAAGTACGTCGCGTTTGTAGGATAAGCATACGATTGAAACGGTGCTTGTGGTGTAGAAGGAGCAGGCGGTGGAGCCCTGATGGCACCGGCAGTGGGCAAATGATGTATCGGCGGAACGATATGGTTCATTGTATTTACAGGAGGCGGGGGTACGGAGACATTGGTCGGTGGAAATGCCGGAGGATAATTGATATTACTAGGTGCAAAATTCGCTGCATATGTTTGGAAGTGCGTCGGTACGTCCATTGGCTTCATCGCGTCTGTGGCATCTGTAGTTGAACATCCATTTGCTGAAACTGCAGATCCTTCAACTTTAATCTTCCCCGGCGTAACTGTGATACGATTTTTAATTTAATTCTAATTCGTATCAATAATGAAATTTTTGTGCTGCACATACCATTTGGTGTAGTCGATGCTGGCTCTGTAACTGGTGGTTGTATAGCTCTGTCCCTGGCTAGTTCATTAGACGGTGTCAGTGGTGGTGAGTCCGGTGGTTTCGCATTATTGGCTTGTGAATACAAGTCCAGTACTTGGTGACAGATATCTAGAAACATCGAATGCACAATTAGAAATTGCATTTATTTTTTCACACCCATTTAAAAGTAGACTTTTTAAGTTAAACCTTCTAACAGATCCATAGTCACATCCTCGACAAACATGTCCCACCAACGTAAATGTTTTGGTTGCCTCCCATTCCAATCTACCACTTCAAATTTGCTTAGTTTTCCAGCTAAATACATGAGGGCAACAGCTATAATTTCTGGTTCCCACTGTAACGACAGTGTCGTGCACAAGCTGCAACAGAAAACAGTCAAAGATAACAAATTTATAATTAATACATAAATAGTATCAGACTACTTTTACCATTACCTGTCGTTAACAAATGTCCAAGCCATTTGAACCATTTTTTGCAATTTATTCTTATCACCTGTAATATATAACATTACTTTTACTCTGTCATAGAATATATTTGTTATATTAGAAATTTGTAAATATCGACGTACCTTTAAGACACTTTGCATATTTTAACAAGTAACTGTATGGGTGTTCCACTTGAAGATCAAACTTAATAGTTTGCAATAGAATTCTTTCTAGTGTCATGACCTCCTCCTTAGGAATAAGAAAATGTATATATGTTCCGCTACAATAATTATTATCTGCATGCTAAAAGAAATTTACCTTTGGATCTTCTCCAAATGTCATAAATTTCTGTTCAGTCAACAAAGATTTTGCGATCCTAATTATATCTTTGCATTTCTTTGGAGTTTCTTCTACCTTGCCTGCCAGGAACAAGCAACAGCATGCAGTCACCTACATGACATTTGTTTGTAATACATGAAACTTATCCATTTCTTATACAATTCTATCTATAGGAAAGGAAATACTCACGTATCTTGGGAAATTTTTGAACGAGTGAAACATGTAAAATCTATGAAAATAGACCACACCGGTTGCCATCGTGTTGTATCCCAAGTCCATTTTGGTGCCAGTGTCGATGATAAACCTGGCACCTTCCTTTCTATATCTACATTCCGTTTCATAATCGATTCCATCCTGGATGGACGGTGTGTTTCTGAGCTCCTTTTTCTCATAATACCAGCATGGCATTTTTGTTCCTCTTAAAACAAGTATTAAAATTTAACACTTTACACAGAGGTTACACTGGGATATACTCTTTTTAAAAAATTATTTAGGTAACGAAAAATGTGATAAAAAGCAATAGAAAGCCATTGACAGCACAATAATTATATTAAGCAAAGAATTATACAAAAATCTTAATTGTTTTTACGAACTGTAAACTTTAAAAGAGGTTAGAATGATTACCAACGATTGAATCGTCCCTCTTTTCCACTTTATGTTTTCACTGTTATTTTCTTAGTAAACTGGAAACTCAGTACATTACACTTATAATGCTAGCGTGGAATTGTTTATTACAAACAGCAAGATACTCTCTAACACTCTCTCATTCACTCCAACGCACACATCGCACGAACGCGCTTCGACAGTTTCGACATCTGTGCTTTAGAAACATATTTTCGTTTGTCTCTATCCTATATGAGACCACTTGTTGGATGTCAAAGGTAAAGTCTCGTGAATACATATCAAAATAAATGAAGTACTTTACATTGTTCATTTCTTTTTTGTACAGATTCGGAAATGTTGCATGCTAATAAATGATGCGATTCGTTTGTTAATTAAACGCTAATTTAAATGAGGAACGACAGGAGAATACGTAGAAATGATGAAACAATCGCATTTCATCATCGTCCGCTACATTAATTGTAATTGCAGCGTTTCGTGCATGTGTTACTAATTATGCTTCTACGTCTTTTTCTGTGTTTGCTTGCTGATAAATCGATAACGCACATAGGTGACTTCTTAAGCCAGGGACACAGGTGCGCCGAAAAAAGGGACGCCGAAGTAACTTTTGTAATCTTTATTTCTATCGAAC